>WTSP01013268.1:0-18806 GCA_025331215.1 Actenoides lindsayi | reverse complement strand
TGGAGAGATTCCCACCCCGGCTGGACACTGCGCTGCTGGGCCCCCTGCTCTGGGTGACCCTGCTGGATGGAGCAGGGAGGGGACACCAGATCAGCTCCAGAGGGCCCTTCCAACCCCCCATGATGCTGGGATCTGTGATTTGATGAATTCCACTCTAGCAAAGTTTACCAGCACCCCTGCTGTGAAGGGTGAGCACTTCAGGATAGATAGTGAAGGGTGGTTTTGCACAATAATTGGAGCTGGAGGGATGTGTTGCGGGTGCGTGCGGAGCCAGCCTCTGATGGAAGAGCAATGCTCCCTTGGCTGGGAACCAGTGCCAAATTTAGGAGGCCCAGCTGCTCCTGGCAGTGCTGTCCCCTGGCAGACAGAGGGGTGTGACAAGAGGTATTTGCTCTGCTGCATTTTCCTCGACCCATCCCACATGGAAAGGTTTGCACTGGGAAGGGGAGGTTTTGGGGACCTGCACTCCCTGTGGTCTGGGGGTACTTGTCTGGCTTCCCCGAGCCCCGGGGCTGTGGGGGTGGGGGGGATGCTGACACAGCCATGGGCTGCAGCAAGTGCTCACCCCACCTCTCGTGTGGGATTTCTGATGGCACGAGTCACTTGCTGTCTTTAGGTTTGGGCTGGTCCTTGCTGTCCACACCCGGGCATGCGGCTTTGGTGTCCCAGGCGTGGGAGTAGGAAAATGTGAACCCACGTAGCGGTCAACGTGCAGCTAGTGAGCGCCTTGGGTAGCGATGAGGGAGGAGGAATATTCTCTTGCACCGTAGATGCTATAAATAAATCTATTTCCGAGTACTTTAAGGCTGTGAATGGGACACGGTCTAAAAGCTTCTGGGGCGCAGAGGCTACAGTGGACTGACAGTAATATTAGCTTGTTGGTAACTAATGACAGCCAGAAGTTGAATTGCGAAGTACAGGTGGTAAAACAATAGTGGTTTTATCAAATACTGGACATTCCCTGGGAAGAGTTACAGATGAGATGCACTGAAAGAATTTGCTGGCCAGGGTTTATCTCGTGGAGACCCTCTCCCAGCCTGGACGTGCAAGAGACCCAGATAGTCCTTAACTTCTTGGCAGTGCCCTTCCCCAGAACCAGTTCGTGCTTCAGCTGCACAGCAATAAAGTCATCGTGCTTTTCAACATAAAGTCCACCTTCCATACACCAAATCCATTCCTCCATCCGAACCAGGGGCTGCTTCTTGCAGAGGATTCCTTGCACCGGCCTGCTGGGGCTCCTGGTCAGTCCTAAGCTTCAGCTGCTCCTCTCACCCCTGAGTGTGGGTGCCCTCAGCCAGCCCCAGTCTGTGTGTCTGTCCAGCTCTGAGTGTGGAGACCATGCACGGAGCACACCCGGGTGTTCTCAAACCCAGGTCCCCACCCTGGTGCAGGAACCTGGGGTGTGCCCATTACCAGAGAATGGCTCCTGCCCTTCTGTAAATGAGATCTCGCTGGTGGCCACTGCACTGAGGAGCCTTTTCTGTCCAGCTCTTTGCTGCTGTCATGCTTCCTTTCCTGTTGTATGAGCAGCTCCTCTCCAAGCTTTGCGCTGCAGCACTGACAGAGGAGAAGATGCAGCTTGGCTGCTGCTGGGTCACCGTTTTGGTCTGGAGCTCACCAGAGAAGCAGGGCTTGGGCATGTGGCTTGGTGGTCCTTGTCCTGAAACCTTCCCAAACTGTCAGGCATTGCTCAGGGCGTGAAGGAGACTCTGCTGCTTCTGTTTAGCTTGGGGTGTTTTTTCTATGCTCCTTGTAAGTCAAGTCTTTGAAGGTTTTTTCTCCCCCAGGAAAGGGGGGGAGTTACCATTCCCCCCCCCCCACTCCTTATATGTGATCTCAAGGGGAGAGCTGCTTTTGGTAAATGAATTATCAAACCCCAGGCTGGCTGTGGGCTGGAAGGACTGGTGCTAGGAACTTAGAAACCTTCTAGAGGTTAGATAAATAACCTGCTGCTTGGTCCCAGCAAGTAAAAGATACTTCTCTTGAGCAGAGAAGAATAAAACAGAAACAAAGCTCATGGAAATCAAAGCATCTATGAAAGTAAATAGACCAGAATTGCAGTGAAGGAATAGTGAAGAAGCAGAGGAAATAGGGAGCTTTTGCTGTGGAGTCCTCTGAGAGCCTGTGGTGTGCTGTGGGAGAGGGGAGACAGCTACAAAGTGATGCTGGTAAATTAAGTCTTAGGTTAAAGCAGGAGGAAAGATGTTGGTCCATAAGTCCTGACCTCAGAGGCTTTTAATTCTTCAGCTCAGTTTAACATGTGGAAAGCAAGTGAATGTGTATTTCAAGACAGTGGAAAGTGCTGCCAGATGGGAGTGAGAGTAAGGGATCAGCTCTGCCTTCAGTGCTTGGAGCAGAGCTCTCCTGTCATCTTTTCTTACAAAGCAAAACAAAATAAAACTACCTTTCATGTCTCTTTCCTGTGAAATCTCCTAGCTCTTCTGACTCTGTTGCAGATTAAAGCTCAATTTTAATGATTTATTCCCTTACTTCTCCCTGCAAACGGGATCCTGGGAGTGGTACTGCAGTGGGATCCTTTCTCTGGTTTCTCTTGCCTGTCCCCACCACGCTGCTGTAAATCAGGTAGAGGTTGGCTCTCCTGTTGGCAGGAGAACATGTAGGCAGGGCTGGTAGCACTGGGGATGAGCTTCTCTTGTTTTGGGCACACATCTGCAAACCTGGCTCATGGATCTGCAAACACCTGATCCCCTCCTTGCCTTCCTTTGCTGCCTTGGAAGAACACCAGGGTGAACTGTGGGCAATGACTTTGTGCCGTGTCAGGTTTGCACTTTCCAGCACCTTGAGTTTCATGCACAGAAATAGTTTGTTACTAAACAAATTGGATCGAGATGCACGAAGGGAACAAAAGCCCCAGATCAGAAAATTGTTTAATGCACTGTTGCTGGCCAGCTTGAGAATACCTGAGGGAAGTGTGTGTGCTTCCAAGGGAGTGGGATGTGCTTCTCCAGCTGCCTGGAGTGTTCTCTCTGCTCTTGGTGTGTCCCTCCTCTCACAGGGACTGTGAACCAGAACTCTCCCTGATCACAAGTGGCACCTCACTCTTTTCTGGCCTGGATCTCCTCTCTGTTAGCATGGAAGAGGAATCCAGTCTTGCTGGACCTGTTCATGTGAGAGCCCTGGGATGAAAAGCCTGGTTGCTGCAGGAGTGCTCTGGACACCAGTGCCCTGTCTCCCTGTGAGCAGCACAGGGGCTCCTGTGCTTGTTAGTCATTCCTCAAGGGCTAATGCGTCCAGAAGATACAGAGGGTAGGGATTTATGGTGTTACCATTTCAGAGGCAGCTGGAATAGGTGGCTGGCAAATAAAAGTTTGAATAAAAGTTCTGTCATATTTAATATTAATTAAAATTAAATTTCACTGAGGAAGTACAGGAAAGCATTCATTTATCATCCAAGTTGTTGTCTTAGTTTGCTTCAAGTCAAAGTATTTTGCCCTTTAAAGGAGAGAGAAAGTCTATGAATATCAAATTCATGCCCCTGAGGATGCACAGCCACCGAATCTCTCTGCATTCTTGTCTCTCTTGTAAATACCGGGACAGGAGCTCGAGCCCTTCTTCCCAGTGGGCTGGGGATGCTCTGCTGGGCTGGAGGGAGGGGGCTGAGGGCAGGCAGGTGCTGCCACCTCTGCAGCCCTGAGTGGGACTGGGCGAGTTCAGGGGCACCCTGAGCAGGAGCTGGGCTGCTCTGGTGGAAATCCTCTTCTTTCCTTGTAGTGGAGCCCATCAGTGGAGAGCAGGGAGGGAGAGCTCAGCTGTGACACGGGGCTGTTGGTTGTAAGACCACCGAATGAAATGCAATTCTCCCTTTTGTCTTGAGTCCTAGTTAGGAACTGCCTTTTGCTTTAGACATACTCATTCTGGGGATGCTGAGGGTTCACCAGCTGCAGTCAGAGCAGTGGGTCTGGGCTGTGGGAAGGGTGATGGTGGCAGCAGTCCCTGATGGCTGAGGGACATGGGACTGCCCTCTCATGGCAAGTTGGTGAGAGACCTGAGGAGATGGTGTCACATCAAGACACTCCAGGTATGGAAGATCTGCTTTTAATGCTGCATTTATTGATACCAGTGCACTGGGTGGCACACGAAACACTGACAACTCTGGTTCTTGTTATGCAGCTCATCGGGTGCTAATTGAGCCTGTAAGTAACTGCTACCTATTTGCTAATTCCCTCTTAATCACATCCTTATGGCTCTGGGCAGACCTGCGTCTGAAGTGCTGAACAAATGACTGTGTCCTGTATTGGAATCGAGGGAAGTGGGGCGTGTTGGGTGCTGGAGTGTCTCAGGGACACTGTCCTTGCTGATGGACCAGTGGTGTCCCCAGGGCTGGGGGAGGGTCTCGCCAGCCCCTGCCCAGCCAGGCTCTTGGCAGTGGTGCCGCTGCACTGTGCCAAGCCTGCTCTGAGGAAAAACATCTCCAAGTAACTCACGGGCTGCTGTTCCTCCTTTGCTGAAGGCACAGGAGGACAGTTTTGGAGCAGCCCCTTTCAGCTGGTGTTTATATGTCCCCTTAATCTCAGTTCTCTTCTCACACCAGCATGCTGAATTCCTTTGGATTTTCATTTTAAAATAGCCTCGCTTGGCTTTTCCTTATCAAGTGAGAGTTTATTCTTGATTTATCACTTCTGACATGACCAATTGGGTCGTTTGATAAACAGATTTAACTAGTTGGTGTACTGCTGAGTGGAACTAGGATCCAAACTCACCTTTGGCTGTTATCTGTCCTAGTGGTATTAGTTTTTTTCTTTAACCAGAGATGCAGCAGTAGAATGACACTCTCCCTTTCAGTGAAGGGAAACGTGGCTCCAAGCTGCACAGTCAGGAGCCAGGTAAGGAGGGGAGGCCCTGCCAGTGTACAGAGCATTGCAGTTGTGGCTCAAGGGAGTGTTTTCTGTCAAGCAACAGCGAATTCGATGGGAAAGCAGACAGTAAAAGCTGTCTTGCTGGCAAGGAAATGACCCCAGGGCAGGAGCACAGCGAGATGCAGGGGGGGCAGGGTGGGTTTTACCCCAGTTATGCAGTTCTGCTCTCCTGGCCTCAGCCTGTCCTTGGGGCAGGGGCTGGCACCCCTCTCCATTGGCACCTTTTCCTGCTGCCCAGCAGAAAGCAGGCTGGTGGGATGCGGCCGCTGCTGCCTGAGGTGCTGTGGTGGCAGAGGTGAGGCTGGGAGCAGCTGACAGCGAGTGATGACTGACGGTTTTATCTCTATGCTTTTAGAAACAGCTAATTTTGCCGTCTGTATTGCTTCCCTGGATTGTTCAGCTTTGCTGCCCAGCACCTATTGCCAAAATTATGCAGAGCTCAACCAGGGCTGCAGTTGTGAAAATAAACAAACGGACTGGTGACAGCCTGGGGCAGCTGTTTTGGCAGCAGCTGCCTCATGACCGGTGTAAAGCGGCGCTAGGGGATGGTGAGGCCAAGTCAAACTCAGGTTTCCAGCTCCATCAGCTGAAGTGAGAAGAGTGTCCAGCTAGTGTGCATGTAGGAGAGCTAGGGTTGATACCACTCAGCTTGTCACCCTCGATATGACACTGGAGGCTGGCTGCAGGGACTGGATACTGTCCCGGATAGCCCTGGGGTCCCTTCTCATTCTGAGCCCCTGTTGTGCTGTAAGGACAGTGAACACTCTTTTGGTTCTGCTCCTTCAGGAGCATGTGCCATGATGCAGCAGAAGGACCACACTGACTGTGCTGGGCTCAATGGAAGAGGGGGGGAGACCAGAACTGGAGCATGTCTCCTCGGACCCTGCCCCTGCGTGTGCCAAACCTGTTGCTGGTCAAAGGAAGGTCTTAAGGATGGTTTCAGGAATCTAATTCCATCCTCCAGACTGGTGTTTGTGGACAACAAAGAACAGATTTGAGAAGGAGAGCAGGTGTTTTACCCCCTTTGTGCTGGGGTGAATTTTCCCTCGATCTCCCTTGGATGTCAATGACACGAGCAGGGTGTGTGGGGTGGTATTGCTGGATCTCTGACCTGGTCACCTGTGTGGGGCCGTTCTAGCACTGGGAAAGCCCCTTTCCTCCCAAAAAGGAATGGCTCATTGTTTTTTTTCCTTTATTCTGCCTGGGAAGTTCTCCACTGTGCTCTCATTCCATACTCCAGTGCAGCAGAGAGATGAGGTGGTTCAGTGACCGGGGCTCAGAAGCCCAGTCCTTCTTTGAAAGGAGCTAGGCTGAGCTGGGCTTTGAATAAAACACCCCGTAAAGTGTTTGTGCGAGGCAGCCAGAGCTGAAGTGTGGAAAGCAAGGCCTGTTACCACTCATAAATAAGAAAAGATGCTGCTCTTCGGATGATGTCATGGCGAAGATGCGCAGAGGGATTCTTGCGGTGTTGATCAATATTGCTCGGCAGGGGCATGTCCTAATGCCTGCAAATAAAATCCTTTTGAGCTCTGGAAGGGTGGTTAGTCTCTTAATAACCCAGTGTGGAATATAGATGCCTATTTCTAGCACGGGGAGCTTTGCATGTGAAAGATTTCAGCTGCCCTTTTCTGTCCTGTTCTTGTTCTGACCTATTGTGGTACTGCTCTGTCTGGCAGCGGCTGTCTGAAAGCTAAATCCTGGGGCGGGCTCAGACTCCAATGTAACCACTGACCATTTTCCCCCAAAATAACTATTTTAGAGCTAAGATGGATGACCAAGCAGTGTTTCTGTGGCTCTGCTAGACTGGCTGGCTGGGCTCGGCTTGGGGGGCTCCCTCTAAGTACTGTTTGCCCTAAAGTGGCAGTGGGGTTACTTTAAGCCAGAAGAGAAGATGACAAGCTTGTGAGCACCTAATATCCCAGCTTAGTATTGACAGCTGCTAAAAACAGTGCTAAAGAGACTGGCAAATATAGTAACATGAAAAGAGTTTCCCATCTCCCTCTCCTCTGGGCAAGTGTTTCATCTATAGCATAGCACACAGCAATGTGCAACTGGAACCACACTGTCTGCTCCGCCAAGGCTATAGAAGCCATGGCCCAGTTCTGTAAAGCCAAAGTGATCTCTTGACCCTTAAAGTCTTTGATAGCCATAAGCCCCACTTTCTGTTCTGTGAAGGATGGGTCAAGAGCAGAGCGCTGTTTGATTGTGCTCCAGTCCGAGTCACGTCGCTGTTCCCTTCTGGGCTTTAACATGGTCATACATATGCCAGGTTTTCTTTGCCATAGGTACCTCACATGGATGTCCCAAGCTGGAGGTTGCTTTCCAGGGGCTCTGACCACAGGCTGCAGCTGCTGGGACAAATATTGCCACGAAAAGCTGTGGGTGCCTCGACCAGAGCTGAGCCCCTCTGGCTGCTCCTTGCCTGTTACCGACTGCTGTGGACTCCAGGTCCAGACCTAGGGGAGTCATTCCCATGTGGTTCAAGGTGCTGTTGTCACTCACGTTTTCAACCTTGGCACCTCCTGCTATGCTGTGAAGGACCCAGGCATAGGCCTGATCCTGCCACCACAGAGTTTTCAGAGGTTCAATACCGTTTGTGATGTTTTCGGTCTGATTTCCAGCTTGGGAAGATGGGTTTGCAGCAGAAATGAGAACTCCATGGTTATTGCTAGAACCTCAAGGTGGTTTTCTTCTAATTTTTTTGCCCTTGATAAATGACATTACAGGTGTTTTCTGAGTTTGCAATTTTGTCCATCAGCCTGAACGTGACGGATGTCCTTGCAGCCTGTAACTGAAACAATAACAGCTGATCTGCCCCAAATCTCCCTCTGCTGAGGATGGTGGGTGCAGGAGGAGGCAGGGACGTGGGGGAGCAGCGGGCAGCTGCTGACTGAGAAAGCATGGACGTTTCTGGTGCTATCCCCCCAGCTGGCACTTTCATCTGCTGGCAGTGGGACACTGCTTCAGAAGGTGCAACCAGAGCTGTGTTTGCACTGCACAGAAAATGGGACCTGGGCTTCAGACCATGTCCCAGCAGGTGGTTCCTGGGGCCATCCCCAAAATGTAACCTCTGCTTCTGGCTGAAGCAAGTCATGGACCGGTCTGAGCGCAAGGTGCTGCTCATGGGCTGCCCATTGTGAGGTTTTGCTTGGCTTTAATTCTGCGGTGTCACCTGCACTGAACCCAACCCGGTCTGCAGAGCAGAAGATGGGGCCTTATGGGGACAAGCTGGATTCTGCCCAGGGAAGTCCCAGGTGCCTCCTCCCCGGCAGCCCCACCGATACAAAATCTGTTTCCACCAGCACATGCTGAATAGCACCGAGAGGAAGCATTACCTCTTTTTACTTTATTTTTTTCCTTCTAGACCTTATTTATTGAAAGCAAAATAAACCACGTGTCTTGGACAAATATTATGACATTTTATTATTCACACTAAGCATGATAAGTGAGCTGTTTTAGGGACTGTGGTACATGATTTATTTAGCTTGGATGTGGATTTAAATCCAATCTTTGGAGGAAGCCTTGTAACTCTGTAGGAATGCGGATGCTTTCACGTCCACTGGAGCATAGCCAGTGCCTCGTACCTAATCTGTGTTGTTTTAACGTAAACAGGGCACCTGAGAGCATTTGTAACATGTTACAGGAACCTGTTGATTTCACTGGTGTCTAAGAGGTGAAAAATGGAAGGTGTGTATCAGATCTTTAAACAGAGAAGGGAAATTCCATTTAACATAGAGGAAGAATGCTATGCTCAGGATGAAAGGAAGAAATAGAAGAAACACTCTTTTGTTCCATTATCTGTATCTTAAAGACACCTTTTGGGATTTCAGCTTGGACTGTCCACATTCGTAGGACAGAACCTGCAGAGAAGCACCTGCCAGATCTGGAGGGGAAGCTACAGCTGGAGCCTCGTCCCTCTTGGTGTGTTGACAGTGCAGATTGGGGCACTGTCCCCTTGTCCCACTGTTTTTATGTAAGATGCTGGGCTAGGCATGGCTCTCCAGGGAGCTCTCCTGCCTCAGTGGGACCAGGCACGGAGCATTTGGTGTACCCAGGTCTGATATGGTTGCTTCTTCTATGACTTATGTTTGTGTCTAGGTTTCAATTCTGCTTCAGAGCCCAGGACGCTTTCCCAGGTCTCCAAGATGGATAGCTGCTCTCTGCCGCAGCTTGGGCTCTGCTAAACCAAACTAAACCCTGCTAAACAAGATGCTGAGGGCTGGCAAAGCTAGTAGATTTTTCTTTGCCTTTAAGCACGCAAGTGCCAGATCCCGTGAGGTGGTGGTTTATCGGCCATGGTTAAATCTGCTCACAGGTGGATACTCCAGCTGGGGTCTGGCCCATGCTGGTGATCTGTGAAGCTGTTCCAGCTCTATTCTGGATTTTTCAAAGAGTTAACACTGGACTTTTTGTATTTTTATGGGTGTTGGTTGACTCGGGCTATTTATGACAGCAGAACCAAGTGAATTAATATTCATAGACTTTCCCTGACTATACAGCATAAATCTGACTGGATGTGACAGCGTGCCCTTGTTCAAACCACAGCCTGGCAGCTGCTTAGATGTGGCTGGACAGTCTCTGTGCACAACTTTGAGCTTTCTTGGAAGCGCTCTGCCGTTGCTCTCAGCAGTGCAAGAGCAAGGCTGTGCTGGATGCAGAGGAACACAGCCCTTGGTGCATACCTTGGTCATTAAGGTGACCCTTCATCCCTTGAGCTCTGGGGGCAGCTGGGCTATGAGTATGTACCAACAGGCGAGAGACTTCTGAGCTATGGAACCCAGACTTGGACCTGAGAAGCTTACCCAGGCATCACAAAATGGCTTTGCAGATTGATTTCAAATGTGAAGGATGTTATGGGAAGTGGAAGGAACATAGATTAGGAAACTCTGTGATTACATACTGGCACTGCATCCAGCCCGCCACAGTGGCACGAACCTACTGAGCACACTGCAGCAGGTAGAAATTGCCACTGAGACCCTGCCTGAGCTGGACTGACCACCTTTGAGGTGATAAAGGATTCGAGGAGAAGGCTGGAAGTGGGAAAAGCGAAGGATGGTGTGATTGGCTTTGCTGTAGTGCTCAGGGATGCAAGCAGGACAGGAGTGCACGTTCCGCAGGTCCAAGAGCAAGGCAGAAGAGCTGCTGCTTTTTGGGGATGTCCAAGAGGAGCTGCCACACCGGGAGATGGATGGGTTTCGTGGACATGTGTCCACCTTGTTCTTAGGCTGCAGATCCAGGGTGGAGGCGGTGCCCTGATGGCTGGGGGTGCTCGTGGGGGCTGAAGGAGCAGCTGTAACTGAGCTGAGGCAGAAGATGGCCAAAGTTGGAGACTACAATAAATTGACCGTGATATAATTGATGGAAGGAAAGAGAAAGGGGTCTAACAAGATCCCAGTTATGTCAGAATCAAAAGGGATAATATCTGTGTGTGTAAATCCCTTGTTGGAACTGGTATCCATATGTGGAAGAAAGCAATACTGCTCTTCTCCTTCCGCACACTATTTCTGGTACTCTCTAAAGTCATGCCCAAGACTCGCTGGTATTTCATGAAGAAAATGCTTGGTCTTTAGGGAAAGCGGTGCCAGAGTCCAGCGAAATAGATACTTTAATAGACATGTGATTAAATAAATGTTATTCTTTCCCTTGTTTTTATAATCAGAAAAAGAATTTGGTGAGAAAGCTTTATCACTTTAAAGGCTGACATCTTCTGTCATTTAAGCCCTGCTACTGAGATAGAGAGGGGAAAGGGGAAAACTGCACATCCCTGGAGACCAGAAGCCAAGCACACTGCAGCCTCCTCCAGAGCACCATGAGGTAGCTGGTGGAGATCCTGCAAAGGCAACTGGAACCTCTGGGCCAGGGCTCCAGTGCCTCGGTTCTCCTGGGCTGTGGGAAGTGATGCAATGTCTCCCCGCACGGGGAGGTGGGTGCATCCCTGTTCTGGCCAAGGCCAACCTGGTGAGTTGGGATTCACAACCCATCTTGGCAGTGGAGGTGGAGAGCTGAGAAGTCCAGGGCCGTGCACAATCACATCCAGGGCTGACCTGTCCTTCCTGAAGAAATCAAGCAGGAATAAATGGGAAGATCAACCAGCCCTGTTGCTTGGTGATAAGTAGCAGCTTGGAGCCCTGCTGCTGTTGCTGGTTTGCAGCTCTTTCTTGGAAAAAGCAGAAATCACTTCTCCTCAGGACACAGCGGTTATAAGTAGAAGAACAACTTTCCAACAGGTTTCTCAGACAATTATGGCTACACGTGTGAATATTTTGTCCGCTCATGTCTGTTTTGCCATGTTCCTGGTTGCAAAGCCCTTCCCTCACTTAAGCAGGGCAATCAAAAAATCCCATTTTGACATTTTTGGCTCAATTTTTTTCCAATGATACTGTGCAAATGCTTTGAGGACTGATGCATGGAGAAAAGGGATCACTTTGCACATCTGTCGTGAGCAGAGCGAGACAAAAGGGGTTTAAATGCGTTAGGGAAGAGTTGGGCGTTAGGTGGAATGTGTCCAGTGGTGAGGATGGAGGGTGGTGATACTTTCTTGCCATACACTGAAGCTGTTTTTCTTTGACAACAGGCACAGCTCCTGGTTTGGATGAGGGAGCAGCATCTGCTCTGCCTGTGAAGAATGAGGATGGCTTCTGAACTGCGTCAGCCTGCAAGTACAAAGGTAAGCAACAAATGTTACACCTCAGGTGGGTTTTACGTGGGCAGAAAATCCTTCCTTTTCATGGTCATTTCACTGGTGAGCAGAGGAGGAGCGAGAGATGCTGGTGTCCCTTAAGGGACTGGGTGAGGTTTCTAAAGTGCAGTCAGAGCAGAGCTGGGCTGCTCAGCTGTCTGATGGTGACTTCCCATGTCCGAATTTGCTGTAGCTGTGGACAGCTTGAGGAGAGCCCTGTGCTGGGGCTGTGTGGCTGCTCGGGAGGGAATGAGATTGATCCTCAAATTTTCACTCCATGTACTCCCACCACACCTTCCCATTTCTTTTACTTTAAAGAGTATATTTGTTACTCACCCTGCTACTATAGATGGTCTCAAATAGAACCTGCAGCTCTAGGCAGCTTCAGGTTTCTAGTCTGGCAACCCACATTTTGCAGTTTGGCTCCCATCTCCAGTTCATAAAGTAGCTGGAGCTGAGGCAAAGCTCCCGCATTGCCCTGTGCCGCTCTGGATTAAACTCTCAGCCATCCTTCTTCTGCTGTTATTGCTTTTGAGGCTGTAGGGTTTTTTTATTGTTTGGTAGTCGTCATAAAACGGCTGTAAAATGAAAATAATAACAGTAATCTCTAAGGTTTTGACCCCAACACCAGCTGGAATCTGCTGTACTAGGTCCCGGTGTCCTCCCCAGCACTGCCTGTCTCCAGGTTGTCATTAGGAAGCAGAAACTTGCGATGGCAAAGGTCTACCCTGGGAAATCCAGGAGAGGAGGAGGGAAAAGGCACTGACCTGGGATGGTGGGCTTGCCGCATGAGAACAATGCGGGAAACCTTCAGCCAGACCCCACTGGGCTTTCTTTCCAAACTTAGATAGCCACAAGTATGTTTTTGTTCCTTTAGGAAGAATATTTCTGAATACGCAGAAGACAAAATGGTTGGGTTTACTGACAAGCTCTTCAAGGTGAATATGGGATGGAGATGCTCTGAGACAAGCAGTGCCTGGCAGCAAGACTTAGTGCTTAAAATAGCTTAGGTACAGGTCTGGAAACAAAGGAACTCGTGTAACCTGAGGTGAAGTTTACAAAGAATTTGAACTGTCAAAAGTAGAAAAGGACATTTGAAAACATAACACTCTGCTTTCCCAGTTACTTGTGTAACTAAATCAGCTAACCCATGTGTCATCTACAGTCCAATTCTCCTTTTATAGTAAAAACAAATATTGGAGGGACTCGAGGCCAAATGCTGCTTTTCTGTGTGTGTGTGAATCTGCATTGTTGGCATGGTTTCAGAGCTGCTGAGCTATCAAACCTTGACCAGAGGCCGCAGAAGTGATGATGGTTTGCACCTTGCAGAGCTGGGCTGCATCACCACCGCCTCCAAGGGAAGACCTTGGGCATCCTCAGCACCACTGATCCCCTGTATGCAGAGCATATTTCACCTTCCTTGTGACTGTTGTATGGACAAGGCTACTGCAATTCTTCCTTTAGAATGGCATTAATGAACTCCGACATATTACAAATGAACTGATGCCAGCTGCAGGGTTATAACCCTCCTGAAATGAGCAACTGGCATTTTCTACTTGATAAAGAAAACAGAAGGGGGGGAGGGGGAGAACCCAGAAATAAGCACCACTGACTTTATTTTGGACAATTTAAATGTAATTTTGGTTGACACGGGAGCTCTAGAAAGTCTCTTTCAGTGTGCAGAGTAAAGACAGTTTGGACTTTCTCCTGTGTAGAACTCTTCTGAAATAGTCTTTATTCTAAAAAAAGTTAAAGGAGTACAGAGTCTTTAAAGTAGGTGAAAGAAATATTTCATAAAGATAACTAAAGAATAGGCGTGCCCCTAAGAGCTTTGATAAAATGTTTAGGGTTGACAACTCTCACCATCATCTACTTTTTATTCAAACTGGAATTGTTTAACTGGCATTTTGTTTTGGATCGATATGGGAGACCGCAGGAGCAGGACTTGGGGGATTTTAGTGCTATCAAAATGTCTCAAGCTTTGATTCGGAAATTATTTTCCACTTCAGAGGGCAGTATTTTGTACTTTACATAAATAACACAAAGTGAAAAGCCTAAATGTTTGATGGACTTTTTTTCTTTCTGGCATCTAGAGGGCTTGTTTTGGTGCAGAAAGAAGCCAAAGTTTTAAATCTCTCAACACGTTTTTCAAAATAGACACGATGACTCAAGGTCACGGCTGAGTCCAGGGGGCAGGAGGGCTTCGCATCCTCTGTCCGTGGGTCGCTTCGCTGTCCCTGCATCCCCGAGCAGCGCCGGGAGCGGTGCCTCACCCTCTGCAGAGGATGGAGCTGGGCAGGCAGCCCGGACACGTTCATGGGCGAGCACGGCAACGCTTCCAAAACGAGGAGCATTTCAACGTAGTTCTTTCGAGCACGGGGCAGATTTATGCTCTTAGTTAACTTTTCTCCATTTCATGGCATCGCGGTTGGACTGTAGGGAAATGAATCGCTCTGGAGAGCTATGAGCAGGCGGGGCGGGTGGGAAGTGATGTGTAGTTTATCGTAGCAAACACATCGGCGAAGGAAACCGAGGCTGAGCTTGTCTACCAGCAGCGAGTGCGGACCGACAGCACCATCTAGTGAGGTGCTGCCCAAGAGCAGCCTCCTTTCTGTGCCCGACTCCAGAGCATCCTCCTCTGCCTGGTCCCTGCTTTTTCCTTGGGAAAAGTTGGATCTGGTGGATTTACCTCCCAAAGGAAAGATCCAAACTTTGCTGGGGTTTCCTCGTGCCTGGCACGGGCAGGTTTTGCTGAGAGCAGACAGTGAGGCATCCCAGTGGGAGGCAGCTGGTGCGGTGCCTTGGGCTGGAAGGGGATGGAGAGAGGAAGGAAGGCTGACAGCGGCACCGGGACAAGGTGCTGCGAGCGTCCGTGTCCCTTAAGAGACAGGGCTGGACGTGCAGTTGGGCAGGCAGGGAAAGGGGAGCAAGTGATTTCAGTCCCTAAACTCTCCCTTCTGCGGAAGTCTTCTCATCCTGGTACACTGGGCACGAGTGTTGGAGTCTGAGCAGCTCTGAATCAGAGCAGAGTTTACACCTGACTTTGGTGAGGATGGTCCTTTTAGAAGCCCCAATCTCCCAGAGACACCCTGCTTGCAAATGTGCTTTTTTGTTCCCTTTCCCTCCAGAAGCAGGATGTGAGTTGTACAGACCCAAAACCACAGCAGAGCCCGGCAGGAGCCCGGCCCTTGCTCACGTAGCTTCCTGCGCTGGTGTGGTGTTTCCAGCTCCAAGTACTGATGCGAGATGGTCATTTCTCAAGCCAGCGACAGCTGTGTCCTTGAGTAGCGATGGAGAAAGAAGAGTTGGTCAGGTGAGACTTGAAGATGTAAGAATTTGTCTTCTGAGAATAGCGTGTGGTTGAAAATACCGGGGAGGGAATGATGTATGTGCTTCAACATGGAGCACAGGCAGGGAGGGCGGCTGGGTCAGGGGGCAGCCGGGAGTTGCTGCTTTCAACAGTGCACTCGGGGAGCATTTGTTAATATTTCACAGTTGAGGTCAAAAGTGGAGAAAATACTGTTCCCTTCAGTTTTGAGAAGTTGGGTGGAGTAGCTGCAGCAGCTGGGAATGTTAATGATGTTGCTCTACTTCGTGGCATTTAAAGGTGCCTTCTTCCCACGCTGTGTGCTTAGGAGTCACTTACAAGGTGTTTTCACCAAGACTGCCTATTTTCATAGACTTTATTGCTTGGAAAAATAAAATCCATTTTGGGTTAAATATGACAGATTTATTTTCTCTGAGGTGTGGGAAGAAGGTAGCTCTGTAAAGTGGTGGCCATAACTTCAAGTATTGTTGTGAAAGGTGTTGTCTGTAGAATAACCTCTTGGGGAAGGTTATACTTTCCCTTGAATGAAACTGTTGCCCTGATTTTCTGTCATGAACCCCCAAAACAGTGAGGTTTTTGAAGAAGGGAGTGTGTGTGTTATATGGCAACCCGTTACATTCGCAACATTTATAAAATATAGTTCATAGAAAGGCTGCATTTAATAAATGTTTCCACTGTGCTCCCCACCCTTCTTATGGAATGGTGCAGGTCTTGCCTTCGAGGGGTGCTGAAACACAAAACGGACACGTGTGTGTCTGGGCTGGATAAAATCATTCAGCTTAACATTCAAACACTTCAAAATCCTCCAGTTAACAAAACAGCTTTGAATTTCCTCAATGGGTGGAATTGCTGTGTTTACAACTGTAGGGTTGATTTATTTTTTATTCAATTAGTTCCAAAAGCAGCTCAGACTTTCTGAGACTCCTAGGGGTTGGGCTGTGCAATGATGTAAATCAGTGCATCTCAACCAAATCCTGTATTGATCCTAATCCAAATCAATGCTGCTTGTCTCTCCAGCAGTTTCTTTGATCTGTTTTGCAAAAGTTTGGTGATCCAAGATATGTTTTCCTAGTTAATCAGAATGAACTGTAAATCAAAACTTCATATCCAGTTACCTCTTGGTCTTTCCACACTTGTGGTCCCTTGCTTGGGCAGGGATGAGCTGAGGAAGTCCTTTCACAATCCCATTAGCCTGGCCAGGAGCACAAAGCACCCCAAATGCCAGATAACTCTCACATGGCATTCTTAGCAATTTGAGTAAAATTTACCGCTCATATTATTAATTCAGCAGCAGCAGATCATCTCTTCTGGCTGGTTCCTGAGCAGCCACCCTGACTTTGTTGTAGGAGAGGAGAATTTGGTTCTTGCCGTTCTTGCCCCTCCTAATCATGTCTGCAGCTGAGGATGGCAGCCGACAGACCGGGTACCTCAGAATACTCTGGGGTAGGAGTTTGTCAGCAGGAAGAAGTGGGTTACAAGTTTGTGCAGAGGGAACAGAGAATGGTTTTGTAAGACTTCATCAGCATGAGACAAATCTGAAGGGAACCAAACCTCATTAGTTCCGCTGGTCATGGGGATGTGTTTGCTTTCCTTCATTTCCCTTCAGTCACACAGCAGATCACTTCCTCCTTATCTCCTTTGCCAAAATTCATTATCCCCTTGCTAGTGCTGCTGCTCGAAAAGAGAACAAGCTGATCTAAACCTTCTCCCAGCCTGCCCACCTCCAGAACACATCTGATTTGTGATAGTTTATATGTGTTTTTTTCTGAGCAGGATCAAGGATCCAGTGAGCTATGCGAGCTTAGACCCTCTTCTTCCCACCGACAAGCCAGGTATGGGCAGCACTGGGCATGGGGCTGATGCCAAAGTCTTGCCCTGCAGAGTAGTCACCCCGGTCAGCTCTGCTGTGCCCATTGTCAGATTGGGATATGGATGTGCCAAAGGGTGCCAGTCGGTTGCTAAGAGCTATAGGGTGCCAGCTGGCTGGCAAGGGCTGTAGGGTGCCCATGTGCCAGTGCTGCTGCCTGCCATGGTGTACTGGAAGGCGGCATTGTGAAATTTGGGTTTTGCAGCAAGTGTCAAAGCATCCTCTTCTGTGGTTGTGTTGCCCAAGGGCCAAGTGTCAGGGCTTGCCGGGAAGGGGGGACTGTGCAGCTGCCCGTGCCACCATGGTGCTGGCAGCAGCCAAACCCTGGCACAGGGCTGCCAGTGCTGGTGTCCTGCCAGGACGGGACAGAGGGTGCGACAGTGGGAACTGGGAAAAGTCTGACACCGTGACCCACAGCAGGGTGAAACCCTGAGAGCTTGCTGGGTGGGTGCTGCAGGTGTTGTGTAAACGAAGCGTTTCTTCTGAAAGCACAAGGTTTCAGCACCAGTGTTTCCTGCCAGTGCAGGGATGTGCTGTGGGCACGGGGCTCTGCCCCATCACACCGGAGCAAAGGACCCTGTGGTACAGAGTGAGTTGGGAGTCAAAGCAGGACCCAAGAGGTAGCAGTAACTTTATTCCAGATGATTAGAAGGAGTCTGCTTCACAGCAGACTGTTTTCTCAGTCTGAAGTCAGTGAGGAGATTGCTCACCTCCAAAATAACTTGTGGCAATTGGCTTTGATAAAAGAAGACTGAGCTGGACAAATCTGCCTGAACAAATTCCCCTGTAAGATCATTTTCAGACCCATTTCTTTCATCTCTCCAGTGTTTCAAAGCATCAGATGAGATGAAAAAGCTTTCCGGGAACTGCTCTGCAGCCGCCCACCTTCCCCTTCGCTTGATCCTGATCATCAGCCTGGAGTGCTGCAGCCCCTCCAGGGTCCCTGCTGCCAGGTGGCCGTGCCTGCTGAGGCTGCTGCAAGGGTCAGAGTGGCCGAGGTGGCCTGGTCAGCAGCTCATGGCCCAGAAGGGAAGAGCTACTGTAGTTTTTGCAGTGTCGCTGCCTTCTGGTAACCCAAAGTTCAGGGATTTTGGGACAGTGACTTCCCCAGCTCGTCACTGCCCCATGATTGCCAACTTGTGTTCTTCCTCTGGCCGTTCTCATGCTCCCAGATTTCAATGCTACTGAGAACTACTGAAACCAGAGGCTCATTCTGGGTTAATGTAGCTGTGGACTAAGAATTTTGGGCAACTGGGTGGTTCTCGAGCCTCCACACTCCAAGATGGTGAGCTGAGCCAGCATGTGAGGGCAGCATGGAGTGGCTCAGACCATGCATCTTGTCTACGAATTATTCTATGATCAGTGCCGGGTGGCATGCCTCCTCAGACAGGCTCCCTCATCACTACACTGCACTGGAGAGATCTCTTAACCCAGGGTGTTAAAGGCCGTGTCAGATACCACACGTGCTACTCGGTGTTCTTGGGGACCCCTCTTCCTTGCAACCTGGTGTCAGTCTGTAACTGTGCTTTGGGAGTGTTTCTAGGTGTCACCTCTGAACTCTTTCACAGGCATCCCTGGGAGTCCCTATCCCCATGCTGGTGTGGAGCCCTCCGCACCCCCCGTGGAGCTGATGGATGGGGGGCCTGGTACAGATGGCAGCAGTGCAGGTACCTGCCGTGGGTGCAGCGTCACGTGGCCATGACAGCTTGTGAGGGCCAAGGCTGATGGGGAGGGAGGGAGAGGGGAGGGGAAAGGTGAGGGAAGAGTAACCTCTAGAAGAGGGTACTTGGCTCATTGTCATGATGGTAAACAGTGTTGCAAGTCAACAGCAAGCTTGCCTTCCTGCTTCCTTCCAGGGCACGAACATTTCCCCATTCTGTACCCTCCAAATGCTGTGGCGTTTCAAGCAGAGGAGAGGTAAATTGTCTCTTTCATCTGGTGTTGAAACATTTTTCAAAGCTCATACAATCATTAAAGGTCTCTTCCAACAAAAATGATTCCAAGATCAAGTCCAACCGTTCCCCCAGCACTGCCAGGGCACCACTGACCCATGGC
>WTSP01013266.1:0-11698 GCA_025331215.1 Actenoides lindsayi | reverse complement strand
CGGCAGAACGGCGAAGGCACCGAAGGAGCGGGCAGAGGCAGCCGCCATCCCCGACCCCGAGCAGACCCCGGGCCAGCCGCCCCTACGACTCCCAGAGCGGCCAACTCTCCTGTGCCGAAACCACCACGCTCCAGATGCCGCTGGCTTTGCCGGTGGTCACTGGGCTGCGCGAGGAAGGCAGAGGAAGCCCTTGCTGCGCGCTGGTGGCACCATCTACTGGAGACGTGCCCTGCGCGGGACGCTGCTGAAGATGAAGGGAGAAGTGCGGGTATCTAAACCGAGAGCGTGGCACCTTGCGTTCCTCAGCCAGAGATGTTCTGGGAGGCCGAGCTCGTCGCACAGAGCTATCGGGAGATTCTGCAAAACCCTTCTGCATCTGCCTGCGAGAGGGAGACTAACAATCAGGTGTGCTGGGGAAACAGACTTTCCGACACAGAATTTTCTGACGCAGCCCCTCCTTCCACTCCTTTTCAAGACTAAAAGAACAATCTACCCGTTCGTTACAGTCTCTTTGCTCTCGGAGCTCTTATAAGCCCACAGGCACCATCAGCCTGGAGATACCTGGCGTCATGAGGGACTCGTATTGCAGAGAGATGGGAGGATCTTGTCTGCCACTGCCAGGGCACAATGACAGCAGCTTCCCAGTGACATTTAAGCTGCAATTTGCACATAAATGTCAATATTTATTAGTCACATCAAGATCTTCAGCAAAACTCTTCTGGGTTGCTAAGTCTCTGTGGTTACACTTTTAAATAGGAGGCTTGAGAAAGAAAAACAGCAGCTCTTGGGAATTTATTCCACATTTCCTAGCTTCTTAATTTCATCCTTAGCTCTTGACTATTTTTGTGGAAAGTTATTTCCAACCAGACTATGCATCAACACCGTTGGAAAAAAATGGTTACCATTATTCTAAGACTTGACCATGAAAAGGCAACCCTTCGACTTACCTGGTCACTGGAGTTGTAAACGTATTTACATGTTGAAATAATGGAAATTGTAAAGTCACAGATGTTTCCTGCCTACAGCACAATGCAAGAACAACAGTCTCACACCATTAAAGTGCATCTGAAGCATCCACACGTTCCCATCACCGTTTGCTCTCCCACGTGAGCAGGAGCACTCTCCTCAGCAGCACTTCCCAAGAAGCCCCAAGTGCTGAAATCTGTTTTCACTTGTAATGTCAACAAATCCCCCTAATTCCACTACCCTTCTAGAAACTTGGGAATTAGGGCTCTGAGCAAATCAGCATGAAAGTAAGTAAAAGTGCTTTCAAATGTAGAGCAGGAGAGGGGAAAAACTAGAAGTGAGAGACTAAATGGGCCTGATGGAATTAGGTAGATCTGAAGAAGAGGGTTTTGCAGTGGTCCCTAAGTGAGGGCACAGGTACGTAGCCACCACCTATTGTACTCACTCACCAGGACTTTGGCTCCCCAAAATGCAAGTAGTTGATGCTGTAGAGATCCATGTCCTCTGTATGCCAGGCAAATGTTGTCTTCCACATCCCAAAGTAGAGGTAGGGAGTGTTTACACCTTCTATGATAATGCCACACTCATGTTCCACCATGTCTAGCAGGGTGTTCAGATTGCCAATATTCCATTCTTCCACATCCTGGAATTCAAAAGAAATGCTTTGTACTGAAACACATCAGGGCTCGTTAAGCAGAATAAATGGCCCACAGCTTCCTTTCAGTGCCTTAAAATGGGGCTCAGTGTTATCTGCATCCATTTAATTCCACCTGCTTCCAGAAAGCTTAATTTTAGTGTTCCTGAGTAATGAGGAAAACGCTGCACTACGACTCCTGGGTGGCCAAGGGATTGATCGCTGGCTGCTCGCTAAATGTGCTCCCTGAAGAGGCACTTGTGCTGTGTGACATCCTACTATGAAGTGTTTGACTAATAAACATAAACTAAGGGTAAAATACACGTCTCTCAGTGACCTATTCCATCCAGACGTTCTTCACCTGATGAACATGTACCAGCTGATAAGAAACACCAGGCTTTAGTGTGGCCAAAGTTGGCAGAAGCCTCTCCATCAGCTGAGTGCTTCAGAAACCTTCTAAATCAACGTGAATAAAAACAACAAACCAAAACCAACCCCACAGGGGAAGGGAGGGAAGGGCTGAAGAATGAAAGTAGCTTAAATGCTACTAATAATAGCAGCTCTATTATCCCGAATCTCTAGGGAAGGTGGGAAGTTTAGTCACACTTTTGTAATGAGAGAAAAATAAAGATGCTGAATCAAATTCTGAATTACTGTTCCTTAATGAGAAATGAGCAATAAGGAAGTCAGTGCCCATATTTAAAATAAATAAAAATATTATTTCACTTACAGCATCATACAGCGAGCCACTGATATCAGCCCCATAAATTGGGGAGACAAAGGTGAGATTCTTCCAGTACTTGCGCTCCAGGTCTTCAAAATCTTGATGACGTGGAGTACAATACCTGAAAAGAACAGGGAAAAGGTTGAGGATGTAAGCAGCCCTAAGGAGCACTCATCAGACAGGTAAATGACCCCAAAGAAGTGTCCCTCTCAAAGCAGGGACACTCAGGAGGTTATTGAAGGTGAGTTTCATTTTTAATCGTACTCAGATTCACACAATTCATATCATTTTCTTTTCTCAAAAGCTTTCCAGAGAACTCCCCCCTTCACAATGCCAGCACAGCACTTCACACCAACATACTTCTCACTGTTAGCCAGACGCCGGTACTCTCCCACAGTCATAGGTTTCTTCTGTATATTGTACTGGGTGAATAATCCTGACTGCCCAGTAACCACCTGCTGAATGGGAGCTGGGATAACCATGTCATCAATGTCATCATAGGTTTTTCGGGGCTTCCATTCCTTGGGAGGGATCACCTGGAATTGGAAAAACAAAAGGACAAAAAATAAAAACCAACACAGAAAAGGCTTTAGGTTGACAACAGGCAAACACAGCTTCTACCAAAGCAAAAACTGCTGAAGTGGAAGGAATTTCATCCTGCTGCTGCAGGTTATCAGATAACAGCAGCATCTCAAATAACCAGCACGTATGACAAGGCACGTGTTCTGCATCTGCTGAATGAGCTGACGTGGTCAGAGGGCCACCTGCCTGCAGCCCACCAGCACCCTGCTGCAGGAGATGGCTGGGGAAGATGAAGAGATAGATGGTTATACCAAGGAAACACTGCATGCCAGAACTGCACACTCTGTCCCTCCAGAACGACATTCTTCTCACCTACTATTCCACAAAGCTGGAGGTTTCAGTTGGAGCTGAGGAACAATTTCTCCCCCTCCAGGGTTGTCCAGGGCTGTCCCAGGCTGCCCAGGGCAGGGGTGGAGGCCCCGTGATCCCTGGAGGGGTTTCCAAGCCGTGGAGCTGTGGTGCTGAGGGAGATGGGGTAGTGGTGCCCTGGCACTGCTGGAGGAATGGTTGGACTCGATGATCAGAAGGTCTCTTCCAATCAGAATGATTCCATGATTCTGTGACAGAGCTCTTTAGATACTTTGTGTGTTCTTGTGCCCTCTGCAACACCTCTGACCTGTGGTTGCAGCAGGAGACACTCGCCAGGGCCAAAGGAGCAGTGAAAACAGGAACGCTGCCATGATCCAGAGGTGGGACTGCAGCTCTTGTAGGCACACTCGAGTCACCTTCAGTTGCCAGCTCTGGTGCTGACAACAGGCATTTCTGCACAAAATGTGCAGATCTGCTCAGGACCCTGGGTGAGCTCTTGGCTGTGGTGTCCTCAGCGTCACAGCTCCTTTGTTGTCCCTACCTGAGCTGAGTACTCGGGGCCTCTTGGTATTTTGGAAATGCAAGTGCAGTTGTTGGCATGCTCGCTGGGAGGGTTGTAGAGACAGACTGTACCTCCCTGCTGAGAACCTCTTGTGTATCTGCACATGCACCTCTCTCCCTGTGAAGCAGCATTGGGTTAACTACCTGCGTTCATAGAATCATAGAACCATTCAGAGGCTTTTAAACCTCGTGATCTCACTGGAAGAGGAAAGCTGAAAGCAGGGCACTTGGTTATAATAAGGCGTTTACAGACGCAAGGACAACACTTCTAACTTTTTACTGTGTGGTACCAGATAGAGGATTCCGTGAGCATGTGCGTCAGATAATTGTGAAAAATGTATCTGGATTAACTTTGTTAAACATCTCACTAATGTGAAAGAAAGACTAAAGGTCATCTGTCAAATGTAGTTGTGAGGCAGGAAGAAAAATCTCTCATGTTGGATATCTCGAGACCTCTAGGCTCATGATATTTTTGTTGAAGAGAAAATGTGATCAATGAATCATTAGGAGTCCTGTGCCTGATAATGGAGGTCAACAGTGCCTTTCGATGATGAGTTTAAGCTGCTTTTATTAACCTGTCTCAAGATGGTTGATTGCTTTCTAATGGGATGAGACCCTCTCCAGCACTTGAATTTTAAATATTTAGGGAGTGTCATTGTCAAATGCTTCTCGGTAATACTTTGCCACAAATGAATTATTGTGCAAATGAAACTCAAGGTAGTTTTTAATACAGTCAGAGAGATTTCAGCATTCTAATCATATTTTACAAAGTACTTGCTAAAATAAAGGTAATTAATAGGAGGACACCTGGAGATGAATGAGGAACTAGGTGGATCTCACTTTCTTTTCATACTAAGTTTCTGAGTATGTAAATACACTAATTTCTAATTCTACCTGCCTCCAGTTAAATCCTGGCTCATGATAACAGTGCATATGTGAGAAGAAATGAATTAATCTCTGCTCAGGTTCTCATGAGCAAAGCCATTTTCAGCATCGATGCTTTCTGATACAAAATCTCTTCTGCGTCTCGTTGGCTCTCTAGATTACACTCACAATTCTGTTACACGGGTAGAGAAGTGCAAAGCGTTGTCTGACCAAGTGAGAGTCCGGCTTTGCGCAACAATTTTCCCTCCTCTTTCAGGATCCCAATTCCCATCTCCTTTACACCAAAGTGAGTCACAAGTAAATCCATTTAAATCCACCAGACTGTACGAATGGGAAAACAAGAGTAGGGGAGATCTTGATTAGAGGAGATGAGCAGCAGTGTTCCATATTTCAGTGGCTTTGTAGAGTTGGAGTCGAGAGGATTTTGTTTGTGCACCCTTTCTAAAACTCTGACAGCCTGGGCCTTCTTCTCAGAAGTCAGTTCCAGTATCAGTTCCAAACTGATGGCAAGGAGCAGAGCACAGGTTTTCACTGGGTCCTGCCAGCCCCAAATATTCATATCAGATGAGCTTCCTGTACCGTTTTCACCTGGTGGTACGTTAGAAGATGGCATTATTAGGTCACTAATTAGTCTGGTAGCTGCACAAATTCCTGTGACTTCGCTGTATTGTGCAGCTCCGTGACATAATGCTCAATTGTCTCATCTGCCATCTGCTTTGGTGTCAAGATGTGCTTTTTTCCAAGTGACATTCTGTTGTCAATTGCAGCATTCTTGACATTTCTAAATGTCTTTGTTGAGAAGTTTGTGGTCTATTTTGTGTTTCCACAAGAAGGTGTTGTTGATCACCACCAGTGCTACGGGACTTGCTGTTTGTGGCAGCCGGCGGGATCGCTCACCCTGCCACTTCTAGGCAGCACCCTAGAAAATTCTGAAGCTTTGCAATCATTTCTCCCAATTCCCTGCCAGTTTCACTTCGGAGTGAAGGATTCACTTGGCTTCATTTGCTCTCTTTGCTATTTTGCTGTTCTGCTAAAAGGAAGGCCATTGGCAAGACCTGGGAGCTATGTTACTCCTTTTCATTTGGGGTATCAAAGCCTAAGAGAGATGTAGTCCTGCAAATAACAGGAGTTTTCCCACCTAGTTTAGCTAAAGAAGCAGCTCTGAGAGACAGCAGCCAACTTACCTTGGTTTGTTTGAACAGCTTTCATCTCATATTCATTCTCATTATCTTGGCAAGCCCCACTCCCTGCCCACAAGATACGGAAAACGTGGCGTAATTTTGCTCTCGTGTATGTAACACAAATGGTAAGGTCATGGCGTGATTTTAGTGCTGCTACAGCAAAAGTTTCACATTTAAAGTTAAAATGTGTCTTCTAGACTCTGAAAGCTCAATCATCCCGTTTGTTTTCAGACAGAAGCATTATCTGAAAGCAACTTTTCCTTGAAAATTGTCATGCTACCACCCTGAAAGACAGCAGAACGGAGAAGCATTTCAAGTGATTTTGGGGACTGGTACATCTGGGCATTTTGCAAAGAGCAAGTTTGCAACAATCTGTTGAATGTTCCAATGTTATTATGAAACCAACTTGGGATCATCACCTGCGTCCTGTTTGATCACGTGTCAGCAGAACTGCATATAAAAAATTGGTGGGGTTCTAAAAGGAAGGAGTCAAAGCTCCGGCTCATCAGGTTCTGGAATTAATGTTTAATTTTATCTGCCTGGGTTTAAACTTCAAAATCCAAGCAAAGGAAAACACAAGTGGTCAGCTTGCAAAACAAACACACCTCACTGAAGGTAGGAATACAGGTTTACAAGCATGTTTTCTTTCTATCTGTGTGTAATTTTAAACTACAGTAGCTTATGTGGAAAACGCAAACTCAAATGTAAAGGTACAAAAGCAAGGTTTTTCTTTTTCAAATGACAGCAATCAATATTGCAGTCAAGGTGCATTTTTCCTGTGTGTAAAACCAAGATCTCGTGCCACCTTGAAGATCACTGCTTGAATCCGTTGAGATGGTGAACATGCATCTTTGAATTTCCAGTACAAAACCAACCTTTTTAGCAAATAAGATGTTTGATAGTATGCATCCACTTTTCTTTTTATTCAAATTGTTTGAGTTTAGAGGGTTTATTTAGAAGATACAGGCTTAGTGTCAAATGTTTCCATCATCATAACTCATAGCCTGAGAAAGAGTATCTGTGAATATCCTCAATCCAGTCCTAAACCATCTACAGGTTGCTTTTTCTTCTTCCTCTAATCAGCGAAAACATAATGAGAATACGCTTTATCTAGAGCTGTTCTGCACAGCTTGAGTAAATTGGAGTGAAGGAAAAGCTGCAATCATTCAAACCTCTCATTTAAAGAGATGTTGCTCTCCTCCTTCTTCTCCACTGATCCTCTAAAGCTCATTTGTGAAGTATTTTTCCACTTCACTTTCCTCTTCTTTCCTCTAATCTCTGTATGTTCATTGATGGAGGACACAAAGCCCAGGAAAGGCCTTACCAAGTGAGTGAAAAGCAATTGCTTTCCAATACCTAACACTGTCCACACCAAATGTACAGCTGGGATTTTCCATGATCCTCTGACTGATGAGTAACATCATCAAGGCTTGAGTCATAAGATTAATTCACTACTCTTTCTCAAACTTACCACCAACTCTTTCTCAAACTTATCACCACCTGTTTCTCATACTTAGCACACAGAAGCAGGGAGGCTAACATGGGATTCAGCAGCAGCAGGGAGGTTACCTTTGATGGCCAACGTTGTTTCTGCTCCCAACTAACCCACCTCCAAGATGCTCCCAAGCCCTTTGCAGGAATGACTGAGCAACCCACGTAGCAACCGGTTTAGTTTATTGTGTATTATAATAAGGTAACCTCAAATTGCTGCCAGTTTCCCTCAGCATGCCGGGCTGTGAGCTCTGGTTTCTACAGGAGCAGTTATGGGAGATCTCCACTGCTACGTGGGCAGTTATGCCACTTTTACAAGACAGACTTCATCTAGAAGAGGTTTGGTAGGCTGCTGTAGGCACAAAGCACGATTGCTCCTCCAAGGAAAGCCATCTCTGCCTGTGAGTCAAGCCGTGGCAAATCCCCGCAGGGATGAAGCCAGTTGGAGAGGCTGCTGTTCCCCCCGGAACACGTAGCCACACATTCACACTCCCACCCCACCCCAGAAGCTACTTCCTTCCCTCAGCTCTGCTGATTCAGCTACCTCAGGAGCATGGTCTGAAACCTGTGAATTGACTGTGTTGATCTCTAGGACTTCTTTCCCAGTGCAAGAACTATTTTAACCACATCTGTTGTCACTGGGAGATGATGTAGAGTCACAGCCTTCGGCTGTTTGACATTCACAATGAAAAATATTTGTTTAACAGAAAGTCCCCTAATTTACTCTGAACCATAGCACACATCCTAGGTACAAGCTCATACAAGTTCACAGATGATTCTTGTCTTACGTGAGTCACCTGTGGTTGAAAACCTCCCTAGTATCTTGGATTGAACCTGTACAGTGCCACATGCCTGGGTAGAAAAAAGATCTAAACCAAGACTTTTTTCCCCTTTCATTGGTAACTGGCAACTGAAAATGTATCAGCAAGACCTTGAAGTGACCACAGCCGATGTAAGTGAAACATCAGAGCTGAAGCGCAGGATCTTTTCCTTGGACACCTGCAGCGTATCAGAATAGCTCGTGGGAGGCACAGTTGCACACACAAACACTCCTGTTGCTTCGTGGCAGGACCTGCACGTACATTCCCCACTCCTCACCACACCACCTTCAACGTGAGTTTCACCAGCCTGGCGCTGGAGGTGGCTTTAAGGGTAACACAGTCTGAGAAAACACACCGGGGACAAGATTCCGTCCTGCCTGACCGGCCTGGCTGAGCGAGGGGAGCGTGGAGGGCAAGAGGTTACAAACCTTGGGGACCCTTTTCCTTGCTGACTGTCAAGCGGTGCCGAGGCTTTGAACTGAGTAGTTTGTGCCGTGGGTGAAGGCTTACCTGTTCCATCTCGCTCCCCGTGTCGGAGACATTTCCAACCGTGAACCCGACCCAAGAACAGAGGAACCATTTTTCTTCCTCTGGCTGCAAGCATAGACTTAACCAAGGGCAAATTTCTGTGCGTGACAGATTTCTTCTAAAGAAAGGAAATGTGTTTATTGGCTTTTTTTTTTTAACTTGTAGAAATAATCTTCTGCCAAAAAGTAGGTCTACCCTAGACAGGTGATAAGAAGGACTGACCCTGGAAAAAGAACATGTTACTACGTTGCCCTTCTTTCCATCACTGTCTGATCAAATTCTCACTCTGTTCTTTAAATTCTCCTAAAAAACACCTAACAAAACCCAGCCACACCCTTGCTGGTATTTCCAATATTAAGACCACGCTACAAGAAAACTTCCTCCAACAAAATCAGGTCACTGTAAAGCTCATAAAAACGCAAACCACATCACAATCTGTTTTCAGCCCAATTCCCTCGTGCACAGCAAGACAGGCACCGAGCACTTCGAAGGCCTCCAATCAGCTTCCCTTGGTTTTGTTTACCCCGCATCAGTTCGGCGAAACCACACAGCCCCAGCAGCCAACTGATCAGAGCAGATTACGCTCTACCCGTCGCTTTCCCCAGCGCCTGCGGTCATCCAGACTTCCCTGCTATCTCGACAGCTATCTAGGGTCTGGTTTCCCAACCCAAAATCAAGCTCTACCCTGTATCCACCGGTAACTCCATCCCAACCACCCAGTCTGAGGTTTTGGAACTAGATCCACAGCCTCCCGACTCGTCTTCACAGTATTGCACAAATACAGCATTCTGCTGAAATCACATTACATCTCCAGACAGGAAACCTAATCCTGCTTGTTTACAAAACAACCAGAAACTTTTTTAAGCACGTGAGCTCAGATAATTATCATCAATATTAATAGAACTTGCTTAGAATGAAGCACGTCCCCTCGTGTATTTCTAGTAAGGCCTTACCTTGGTGAAACCAGGAGAAGGAGCTGCCCGTTATCTGTAGTCAGGAGTTTGAGTTTTGAACAATAAGCACTGTGACTACCAGGCACATTTTTGCAATACTGCTGAAGTGGATTCTGATAGTCAATAAAAGATGGTGGCTCAGGTCTTTTGCCATTTTTTTACTCCTTACAGGCAGTAAGGAGTACTCATGTTATATGGACTAGCAAATAGGAAGGAGTCTTCGTATAATCAAATTTTAAGGCCTGTGCTTCATTATTTGGACTAATTATTTGGATTAAAAGCACTTCTGTGTCCCAAGAAGTAAGGTACATGCTGAAATACAGGGAATTCGTTTTATATGGATAAAAAAAGAATTGGGAAGCAGAATTTGGTCAACAAACTGTTGCACTTAATTTAGCGTGAGTGAGCGAACAACTTCTCCCTTACGGGAAGAAATCCTACGATACAGATTTTTACCTCAGTGTACTGAAGTAGCCGTTGGACAGGGATGATTTGGAGACAGTGTCGGTATTGTAAGGGCACTTTCTACTATTCCCCAAAATTACCAGCACTTTGGGTTTTCCTGATAAAAGGGTTCTTCATAATGATCCTCACAGCAGGCTTACGAATTGGTTGAATCATCTTGTAACTACATCTACTGCCATCCAGAGGTAATTGGGGAAAGCTTGACGAGTACCTCTGAGTTAATGGCCTGGCTGGCAGCGAGACACGAATACCGCGCATCCGAGCGGCTCCCACCAAACACAGACTGAACGCCTTGGCCGCCCGAACAGACACGACGGAAATCAAAGTGAGGCGGGATAATTCTTTATTCTTTTCCAACAGAAAAACAAATGATTGAGCTACACGATGGTGTAGTTCTTCTGGTGCATCGTATGCATCTTGCATTATGCTTTCTGTTCATCTTTTGGACAACTGTTTCTACAAATTATATTGTGTCATCTTATGGTTTTCATGCAACTGTGTCACTGATCCATTATGATAAAGGTGCCCCTGTCAGGGTGGTACTGCAAGGCAGTATTACTGAAGCAGTGGTGTAAAGAGCAGTCCCACTTACTGGGATCACTCATACAGTGAATGACAATTTCTGGAATGCGTAGAAAGGCTGGAATTCTGTTCCACACAGGACCTGCCAGAAGGTAATTTTTACCTTCTGAGATTCTTCTTTCCCTTTCTTAGCAGGTTCGTGGTGTCAGGGAAAACAAGACCGATTCCCAACATGCACTCCTTCTGCTCTTCCAGTGACACACACTCATCATTAAAGCAGCTTTGGAAGTGTCATATAAATGATCGGTTATGTCCTTTTAGTCACAGACATTGACCTGAAGGCTCTGGGCTTTATACAAATATAGACCAAGAGAACTCAAAGAGTTAAATGGATAAAACAGGAGGCTACAGGGATCAGCATAAAGGTATTGACCGGGCAGCTGAGACGATGGGCCTTGCAGTACAAAACTATTTGATACCGAAATCTAAATAGTGCGACTGCATCTCTTCAAAGAACTGACTTAAATTAATCTTAGCTATAATTTCAGACCAGCTGGCTGTGGCAGGGAACAAAATATTATCCAGTGCAATGCCATCGTGTGGTAAATGGGGAAACGGCCCGTGCCATCCACCCAGGGTTGAGAGGCACAGGGCCTCTGCTGCGCCAGAGTGTGCACATCATGCTCAGACTGCTGCCTTGGGAAGAAAAAAATACATTTGATCGGAGTTATACTTACAAAGTATAAATTGTGATACATTAGCCATGCCAATTTGAGAATCAGCTGTCTTCACGCACCAGTACAGGTGAGGGGCTGATCTGCTGGGAAGCAGCTCTGTGGAGAAGGACCTGGGAGTCCTGGGGGACAAGATCACCATGAGCCAGCAATGGGCCTTCAGGGCTGAGAAGACCAATAGTGCCCTGGGGTGTATTCAGAAGAGTGTGACCAGCAGGCCAAGGGAGGTTCTCTTGCCCCACTACTGTGCCCTAGGAAGGCCATATCTGGAGTATTGTGTCCAGTTCTGGGCTCCCCAGTTCAAGAGAGACAAGGAACTACTGGAGAGAGTCCAGTGGAGGC
>WTSP01013265.1:233071-259104 GCA_025331215.1 Actenoides lindsayi | reverse complement strand
GATCCCTTTGATAACTAGTTAGGCTTGGAGTTTATCCTCCGAGCTGGAGGGTTCATCAAGGGGAGGATAAGCAAGGCACGAATCTGTCGCCTGTACCCAACTGGAGAGAAGCCCAAACCCAAATCCTTATCTGAAAAGACCTGAGCTCTGGATCTGGACCCGAGGAGCATCCTGCTGGCCTTCCCATCTGTGAGGGAGGCAGCCCGAGCCCCAGATCTGCGCGGGGTGGGAGGCAGAGCCATGAATATGGATTTCACCCTCGGGGTTGAAGATTGCCACGCGCAGCATGGCAGCAGTGCTCCTGGGCTGTGCTGGAGTTTTGGCCCTACTGCAACAGGGAGGATTAAGTGGACGTTACTCCAGGGAAGAAAACCTAGTGACCTGTGGACAGATGGCTCCCAAGCTCTTCATCCAGGGAAAGGAGATAGAAATACAATAGGATTAGCTAGTGCTGGCTGCAAGATAATCTCCCTCTGTACCTCAACTCACGGTCCCTGGGTTCTAATGGGAGAAGCAGTTTCCAGAGAGGAGAGATCACCTGGCAGTGGCACTTTACCATCTGGGACCAAAAAGGAGCCACGCAGCGTGACGTTTTGTTCACGCTTCTCTGCGGCAAGCTTAAGAGCAAGTTCATTCCTCCTCACCATGCTTCATTTAAGCCCAGTTTAGCTTTGCAGAAACTGAGGGGGCTACCCAAAAGCTGAAACCAGCCCGGATGCTGCACTTACAACTTAGGAAAAAGAAACAACAGACCTAAGTTTGTCTAAACCTGCTAAACAGAGGCTCTGGCAGGATAGCCGGTGCCAGAGATGTTGAAGACATCACGTGTCACCGACACAGCCCAGGTGCTGGCTTAGGGGCCACCCCTCCACTGCTCCAGCTGCAGCAAAAAGCCATTTTTATCTAAAAGATCGAAAATACACCGCCGGCCTCCAGCCCTAGAAGAAGCCTATTTGAAACAAGACTTGTAGTATGGATTTAATACACAGATATATTTGACTTCTAACCTCCTCTGCTGCCCACCCAGCTCCTGCGGTGCCTCAGCACCCAATGCACTGAGCAGTGCTGGGCCCACCATGACACCCTCCTCCTCCTCCTCCCACCCGCGTCACTCAATTCTCTTCCCAACAAACCCTTGAACATGGTGTTGCAGGCAGCTGCCTTTACAGCTCAGTGAAGCAAGCTGTTTGCCCGCTGCCATTGTCTCCTTCATTTACTGTGTGACATACGGCTGGAAATCGTTTGGTTTTCTGTCGTTATAACCCAAGGATATTAAATTTACATCAACCTGACAAGGCGAGCATGGCTATGGAAATGAAGGCATCCCTTCGAATACACGGTGTGTGTCTGGATTTCTGCTTTTCCTCCTGCCTCAGCACCATCTCCCAGGCTGAGCACAAACGGCTTGGTTTTCCTGGGAGAAGAGACCTTGTGGCGTGAACAGAGCAGGGGGGGGCAGAAGGAATGATGCTGGAGATGCCTCTCTCACAAGGATCTTTCAAGCTCTGTATGCCCTGAGATCGAAGGCACTGTCCCCAGGGCAGCACTACACCACATCCACGGTGACCATCCAAAGGCCCAGGTGACATCTGCCATCTCTCTGCTTTCCTATAGCCATGACTCACTGGCTGGTTCCCCAACCACAACCTGTGGGGAAACATCTTCCCAAGCACAAAGAGCTGCTGGTCACTCTCCATCACAGCCACATAAGCTCCAGAGCTGTTGTCACATCAAGAATCGCCCTGTTCCCTTTGCAAATCCCCAGGTAGCCCCTTACCTGCATCATCATCATCATCAGAAAGCCTCTGGATCTCCGTATTGATACCAAAAAGCATTTCCACTCCTGCATAAGCTCCTTATCTCACCAAAGAGCGTGCTCAATGTCTCTTATCCCATTACCAAATATGAAGAACTCCCATTCTTCCACCTACCAGAAAGATTCTATTTTTTTCCCCTGTGTTTACAGCTTTGTTACACAAATACCTCCCCTCCCTCCCACCCACCTTTCCCTGATTGTTGATAAACATGGAAATCCATTCTCCCCTAGCAAGGGGAAGAGGGGATCTTTTATCCTCCCCTGATAAATGGCAATAAGCTTCTTATCCTCTTACAATAACCAAGAGCATTGCAAATCCCATGTCAGACACACTAGGGTTAGCGTTGTTTGCATTACGTGAAGAGATTTTGTGAAGGGGCAAACACAAGGCATATCATTTTGTTCTTTTAACTGAAACTTCTTTCTAGGAGGGAAGGTGGAGTTGTTTAGAAGTACATTTAATTGGGTATTATTCAGGATCAGGCTGAGGCAAGATCTTATGTCTCCCACAAAGAACTTCCGCACTAATTTGTTCCTACTCTTGGATGAAAGGTCATTGTGCTGACTAGGAAGTTAAGTAAACAAAATTAGCATCTGATTTAAGAGACTTCTTATTCCCTCTGGTGTAAATTAGTGTAAAAATTAGCAAGACTTTCAGTTCCTTCTGTTTCCTGCATCTGAAATGCATCAGTTCCCTGAATTTAATGGTGTGGAGGCTTATTATTTCTTTCTGTATGCAACTGCACACATATGGGTGGCGAGATGGAAGGAACCAAGCACATCAGCTGCAGAAGTGAAGGTCGTTCAAGGTCAGCAAAAGCAGGACAGAAGAGCTCGCAGCAGCACTCACACCCAGGCGCTGAAGAACTAACAACTTTTTGCTCACAGATGGAAAAAAACATTTTTAAAAACTCAATGTGCCCTTTAGGTGTGAAATTCAGTGCCACACAGCAAGCCAGGGCAAAGTAAACCCACCTTCACTGCACAAGCTGGCAGGGTGCTTCATTCAAAGATTTTATTTTTTAATTGAAGTAGAAAATGGTATCTCAGATGTTCCTATCACAGCCACATCGCTCCGAGTACTTTCCAGAGATTACAAAAAATAAGCGGCCGCTGTTTGGGATTAAGGCAAAAAAATCTCAACAAATATGTTTCAGAAAGCAGGGTCCTGATAAGTTGCTCATTAAAAACCTTAAACTTATTGCAAATCACAGAATGTTCAGGGTTGGAAGGGACCTCGAAAGATCATCCAGTCCAACCCCCCTGCTAGAGCAGGATCACCCAGGGCAGGCCACACAGGAACGTGACCAGATGGGTTTTGAATGTGTCCAGAGAAGGAGACTCCACAACCTCTCTGGGCAGCCTGGTCCAGTGTCTGTCACCCTGTTACTGATCACTGAACAACCTGGTCTAGTGGGAGGTGTCCCTACCCCTGGCAGGGAGGGGTAGAACTAGATCATCTTTAAGGTCCCTTCCAAACCATTCTATGATTCTATAAGACAATTGCTTTCCATTCTCATAAATAATCTGATGTTACTGCAGCTTTCCCTGATGAGCTTAACTTTATACTGCAGTCACGATAAGAACTCCAGACAGGGACAGAGGGCTGAAAAATGTAAGTATGCTAGACAATAACCTCAGAGAATGAAGGCAGTAGAGGTATATTTTTTTACCCTGCTGGGCAGAACAGCCTTCCAAAGAGGTGAGCATTCCTGGGGAGGGAGGAGGAATCGAGCCGGCAGTAATTGATCTGGAGCACCTCAACCTTGGCATCTTCCAACATGAGTATGGGAGAGGTCTTTCTAATCACCACTTCAGTGGTTTAAAGACTATTCCCAGCGTGTCACACATTGTATTTCAGCAGTGCATAGGAGGCATGAAGACACCTGTTAAATTGGAAGGCTAGAAAGAAAGCCCAGAAGCTGTGTTTTTGGGAATGCCTCTGGCAGAAACCTTCAGCTACCCCATAACAAAGTGAGCAGCTGGACCTTCAGGCCTTCCAGAGCCACTGGACTCACATCTGTGGGACACCTCTCCCAAGACATTCTTGGAAAAAAATTGTCATCCAAATTCCCCAAATCCAGATTGGTTGGAGATACTGGCAAGAGATGTCAGAGTTTTGCTCTTTCTGTCCACCTGCACCTGACCCTCTCCAGACCCCCACTGTGGTCCCATTGCACTGACCCCATAGAAGAGTTTCTCCTCCAGAGTTACACTGGCTGCAGCACTGGCTAGAATGATAATCCTGGCCTCATCAGAGACAGGAGCTTCCTCAAGGACAAATGTTATGCAAAGGGAGCAAAACCAGCTCCCCCAGACAGCCTCACTGGAGACCAGTGCAACCCCCACCTCAATGAGGTTCTCCTACCGTAGCATTCTTCATCTTACATGCTACTAATTTGGATGTTGATTTTCTACTGTGCAGTTCAAACATATTTCCACTTTAATTGGTAAAACTCAGTCCCCAGACCCCAAAGAGAGTTGCAGCATTTTCAACTAAGCTCATCACTTTGAGTCTGCAATTGCTTGTTAAACCAAAAAGATGTGGAACTGAAAGCAATATGTTAAACTTAATAACATGAATATTAATTCCCTGAAGACTTATGGAACGTATCTGTAACACCAGCTAAGTAAAGGTAACGCTTCTCCAGCCCCGTAAGAGAAAGGCAGGCACTGAAGTAATAGTTTGCATTTCTTACCAACTCAGTTTAGAGTGAGCAGAGACATTGGGTTTCTAGTTAAGAAAAGAGGAGCTACTGCAATTACCATGAAAACTTTGCTACAGGAGAGGTTTGGGCCCTCCCAGGCAGGCCAGAGGAGGAACACTGATCCTTAACTTAAGAGCAGAACTGAGTGATCCCTTGTGCTGAAATGAGGGTGTTCCCCATATCAGAGTTGTTAGAAATCAGACCGCTGCTGGCAAACCCTTAGGACCAAGTGGCCAGGTCTGGTTTGTGTGTCACCAGCTCCTCTGCTCCCATTGCACAGTGAATCCCAGACTCTTCTTTGCACTAGGTCACTGATTCTCCCATGAGAGCCGTGCTGTGAACTTTTTTCCTCTGGCTACAGAGTCAACGTTTTGTGGTAAGACCAATTTTTTCCCAGTCTCTTTATGCACGTGATAAAAACACCAGGTTCCTCAGGGACTTAAATAAAGGCTCAGCTTCTGGTTACGGTCGAGTGTAGAGACAGAGTAAGCTCAGTAGCATTTCTCTACCAAAAAAGATCTCTGCAAACACCAGGGATCCAAACCAGAGGGTTCACCTCTAGGCATAGGTGGCAGCTGAAATGACTGCATTTCAGGCAATCACCTTGAGGAAACAGCATCCAAAATCCTCTCAAATCATCCCTGAAAGGCAGATCTTCCTATGTGGGGTCCTCCACCCAAGAGTAAATATACACATCATTTCAGGTGCTAGAAGATCCAGTTTAAAAAGAAACCCAAAGGTGTCTTGTCCCACGGGGAGAGCAGTAACCTCTCAACACACTTGGATCCAGCAGATCCAGCAGCCCTGTCTAATGGATCTGGCCCCACCTCAACCAGCCCTGAGCCAGGACCTCTTGTCATAGCCATTTCCCTCACTACTGTATTTTTCCTTACAGTTCATCGCCCAAAAACAGCGCTAGAGAGGAGGACAAAAGTTCCAAGCCTGCCACAAAAAGGCCCTCTTACAAAAAGGTCAGTGGACCTCGAGGGGGGACGGGACAGTTTGTGACTGCTGGGGCCACAGTATCTTACAAAAACAGAGATTAAAACAACAACAACAAAAAAAAATAGCAGAAGAGCCATTAAGCATATGTCGGGTACAAGCCAATAAACACAAACAACGACGACTGCTAGTTAACCACAGGCAAGAACTTTTTACAAGCTGCAGGTACTAGGCACAAATTGACAATAATCAGGTTTAATGGGTTTGGTTTACAGTCTCACTGGTTTGCATGTGTTATCATTTTCTGCAGTATTAGCCAGTAAAATAAAGTCTCTCTGTACTTGCAAATCTGTCGGGGTGGGAGAATCCCAGATGTTAGAAGAGTCGCAGTCAATAGAGATCCCCAGGGACCAGGGATTTTTGTTCTGTTACGATGCTAAGGCCTCAGGCAGAGTGAGAAGAGTGCAGTAACGAGGATGAAATTTGGATCCAAACCAGAAGTGATAACTAACAGAAGTGCTTAAGTCCAGGGGCATAAACTCAAACTTTTATTTCCATTCAGATGGAAACCCCTTTGCGCTGGAAAAACGCAAGAGGTTCCATGCACAGGGCTCTTTAAAACCCAGGGACTGTATTTCCAGCATAGAAACTTTGTTTTGATTAGACTAGAAATAGAAACAAATGAAGCTCAATTTGGAGAAAGACACAGCAGCCTTTTAGCTCAGACACTGAAAGAGGATGCCCAGAGCAAGCCAAACTCTAACTGAGATGGATGGAGCAGCTCCACGCATTTGCGGCTTTCCTCCAGGATCACACTGAAAACAGACGGTGCTACGCTACCCACTCCCAAGGAGGAAGGAAATCCTCATTCCTCTCTCCGTGCAGGTAGCAGAGCTGCTTGCCAGAGGGAGTTATGGGTATCCCTGCAGAGACACACACGTTCACAGCTCTTGGCTACCATCACCAAGCACGGGGAGCATGGCATTTGTGGTGATCAAAACGTAGAGAAAGCACCATAAGAAGAGGAGTCAACGCCACAGACAATTATTTCTACTGTAAGATGTTTCTGTAGCACCACAACCCAATTTGGAGACTCTGTCTGACCCCGAGAGGCTCCAGTCAGTACAGGGCAGAGTACACAAGCAGAAAAAAATACAGGTCTAAGAGCAGCAGGGAGAGGGAATCAGAAGGAAAGAAGAGGCAGGACCAGGTATTGAGCAGAACCTGGCTTAGTAAGAACTTTCAAGCTATTTACTCATTGTATCGGTTGCACTGTTTTGCTAACTGAGTGCGCACGAATACTTTCAACAAACTACCAAGGAAGCAGAAAGGAATGATATGACTGACCTGTTTCCATGACCTGAGACCAGGTTTCAAGTAGGTCTTTGCTCCAGGTCAACCTCGATACCCATAAAACAGGTGAAAGCAGACAGAGCAACCCCCAGCAGCTCCTCTCCCACAGCAGAATAACCTTTCCCTACCTTCCCCTCCAACCCATTTACCCTTTGCTTCCTGATTGGTCCCAAGAACCTCACACAGCAGTGTGTGGGCAATTAATTACATCCTCCTTAAAGACTCCTGATTAACATTTCCATCACATGCTAACGAGACGCTTCCTGGCTTCAGTCTGCTTTCCTTCATTACAGCTTTCTGGAGACAAACTTCGTATGTTTATGAGAAGCATTAAATGTACAATCATCTAACTACGATTTATAGCCGTCCTGGCTCTGCGAAGTTTGTGTAAAGACTCATTATATTACAGTATGAAATCTGGAATGGGCTCCTTAGAGCTCCATCTCCATCCACAGCTGTTCCTTAGGTCACTTTGCAGGTTGCCATCACTGCAAGGAACAGCAGCCAAGCCCAGAAACTGGGACTGCTGCAGCCTACCTGAGCCTGCTGAAAATGGAGAGGAAAAGTCCACCTCAAAAACCAGCAGCAAAGCGATACCTCCAAGACTTCCAGCAAAAGCACTGAGCGATCTGACTACTAATCATACCTCCAACAGAGAGAGATTATTGAGGGGGAAAAAACAAAGTTGGGATTGGCATTTTGGGCAACAGGCGAAAATAGAGAAAAATAAACAAAGATGACTGAGCAATACATGGAAAGCTGGGAACAAAAGTGGGCACCCACAATATTTCTTGCATTTAACGCAAGAAGAAGCTTGCAAGGTTTGAATACAATGGCTCCTACCAAGGGTTTTGCAGTCACGCTCACTGCAATGCTTATGAGCCCTTGCATTCAGCACATACATTCAGCATCCAGAGCCTCGCTCCGATACATAATGCAATAAATACACAAGCAGCTTATGGTAATAAATACAACACCACTGCAAATGAAATAGTAATTAGAAGCATAATTCAGACAGATTTTAGTTAATACCTATTTACTAGGAGGTGCTAATCTTCCAAATAAATGTCCTAAGTATACAAAATATGTCTCCATGCTCCTGACTTTCCTCTGTCAAAATCCGTTCACCCGCTAATTGGAATTTTAAAAATTGCCCCATTTTTTGGAGTATGTTGGCAATAGCTATACCAGCTTTTGGAAATGAAATGCTGCCGAGTCAAACAGTTTAGCACCTCTCTAGCAAAGCAATCCATCCACCTCGCCATGCTCCAGCTGGGTTGGGATTCATTGCACCAGTACTCCCACTAACGGGAGTCGATGGGGCTAAAAAGCGCCGGTGATCCCATTCCATCCCTCCTTGGCTGATGCCCGTGTGCACCCTCCTCTCCCAGTCAACACATTAATTCCCTGCAAGGCCAGGAAACTGGGAAAGGTGCAGGGAGAGCTGCAGGCTGGAGAGGACCAGGGACAGCATGACACTAGCCCAGCACATCTCCAGCTGTTGGGTGGAGGAGCAACAGGGGCTCCTCTGCTCGCTCCCGGTGTTAAGACCCTTGCCAGTGTGCTGCACTTCTGCTGGGTCTCTGGGGTGGCTCAGCCTTCATGCCTGAGCTTCACAGTGGTTTAGGAATTATTTACAAATTTGGAGTAACAGGCAATAGAGGGGAAAATTGTTTATTCATACTAGAGTGGAGCCTAGAGGTCCCGGTGGACATCCTGCTGGCTCCCGTTGCCGATTGCAGGCAGAGCACAAGGCAGGACCTGCTCGGCCCCACACCAACGGGCCAGCCAAGAAACGAGGACATTCAATTCACCTCCTTTTACAGAAGGTGAAGGGAGTCAAACCTACAAGACTTGCCTAGGCACGCAGATAGCCTGTGGCAGGAAGGGAAGCAGCTCCTCCAAGTCCCAGCACAGTATTCATACCTCCAAATTATTCAAGCCCTCAGTGAAGCAGTGCTGAGCCAACAAAAATGAGCTGCAGCTTTTGCCCAGGACTTGACCCTCGTTCTCCAGAGAAAAGATCAAAAAGATTAACAAAGATTAACTTTTAGCTCTCCTTTGCACGTGTCCACAGCGGCTCTGCAGCCTTGCCCTGCCTGGGGATGAGCGCACAGGGTGCTGATGTGACCAGAGCAAGAGGTTCATCCTTCCCAGTGGAGAGAGAAAAGGAGACCCTAAGGGAGCTCCTCAAAGGTGCTGGCTTCTGCAGACCCCCACCCCTCTGGGGTGAACTATGATCAGGGAATAAGTCAATCAGTTGTATCTCCCACTCTCAATACCTGGAAATCCCCCCAGACACTCCAGTTGCAGGGAGAGCAGGTTGGGCTACAGAGAGTCTTCAGACTCACGGACATGAGTGCACCAGAAATTCCTGCTGCTGCTCAGACTGGACCCAGAAGTGCCTGTCAGCCCTTGATGAAGTAAGAGCACAAATTGCCATCATCTGTGACAGGCCAGGGATTGATCTGACCCTTCGGAGACAGCAGGGGGGAATTGTGGAGAGTGCTAGCCTACGTCAACCATAATTCTGCAGCCCGAGGCTGTGCATTCAGCGCTGCCTTTTCTCCCTCCATCACTGGGGTCATGTGCCATAAGGAATTTTATCCTGCAGAGCTGCCAGCCTTTTAATCCAAGTAGTTAATTTCCTCCATGGAATTCATCTTCTGGACCAGGCAGGACGCGCTAACTGTGAGCCTGCGTTTGTGATAAAGACCGTGAGACATAAATATTTTACGCTGGTAATGAGATATTTAGCATTGATATACAGCTCAAAGCCCAGTACAATTCCAGCTTTGTTAATTATAATGAACTATTGTAGGACTCGACTTCATCTGCTCCCTGTAAATCTTGCAATGCTGGTGTGATGTGCTGGTGGCTTCTTTCCAGGGTGAGGCTGAGCTCAGCCTGGTGAATATTTAATCAGACGTTCAGGCCCACTATAAGAGCAGTTTAATGGTGTGAATGGTGAGTGGGTTGTGTTATGCTGCTGCCTGGCTCCCGTCTGGAGATGAAGATACAGTCCCCGTGCATAGAGCCTGAGTACAACTCCACTGTAAATCCACCATTTTCCTCCTTGTAAGTCTGGAGCAAGGGCTGAAGCTGCCGACCACGAGGACTGTCTTCCACTGCCTGAGCTGCCACGACTAGTGAGAGAGTAAATCAACTTTGCTCATACAACTTCACCTCTGGAAGAGGATAGGGACCTTAGCCATTATATTTTTAAGTCCTTTGGACACCTCCTGTCAGCTGCCTGCTCTCCATGTGGCAATGAAGCGTTAGCGCCTTGTCACACCTCCCAAAACCTGTGCGATGGACAGCAACTCCGTCCCCATCCCTAGCTCTGCATCTGACACATCCCATCCCAATTTTGGCAAGCCTAAAGCTCACCTTCATTGATAACGTGTAAACAGACAGTGCAGACGTTCCCTGTGTTGGGGTAGAAAAGCAATCAATCTACATTCAAAGCAAAGCTCACCTCAGCCACCCTGGCTTTAGGCTGATACCAGGCGAGGGCTGGGAGGCAGAAGCATCTCCCTTGCTGAGAAGGGACTGTCCTCCCACATCTTCCCTTCACTGCCTGCTGAGGAGGAAGGCTCTGGTGAGACACACTGCTCCTTACCCTGGGCAACATCCCTGAAGGGGAGGGAGCTGTTGTGTCCCCCTCTCCCTCCTCCTCCAGATGCCTGGCACCAGCCACCGGTTCCCTGTCTTTTGAAACATCTCTCTGGTTCCAGACTGATAGGATTGTGTGGGTTGTCTTCCCGCTCCGCTCCCCCAGACAAAAATTCTGCACAGCTGAGAAACCTGAGCCTTTTGAGCTCTCTTTGGGTGCTCAAAAGCACCCAGGATCAGGCCCTTTGCCCTGCGGAGCAGCGAGGAACACACTGTTGAGTTGATGCGATACTGAAAAGTCACTTCTCTCTGTCTAAACAGAGTAACCAGCACAGATCAAGCTCTGAATAAACCCTGCCTCTGCTGAAGCACCTGGAACTGGAAGGTATCAATGGCAGGATCAGCATCAAGTTAAAATAGTGATGGGGTGTGAAGCTGGTGCTGGGAACTGCCACCTGGGAACGGCACAGTTCTGCCTTTAGTTAGAATTAGTGGATACTTGAAAAACTAGCTTAACATTTTGTCAGATGCTAAGCATAAATCTGGATCATAATTCACGCTACACTAGACTCTTTATAACAGTAGTTTGCTAAAACAAATTGAATTCAAACCTATATTCATTTACTAACTTAATGCGTGGCATATCTGTGAATAATTTTTCATAGTCTAAAAAAAAATAAATTCTAGGCACAGGCTTAGTTGGAAAAGGGCCAGCAAATCTAAAATTAATGTACATTAAAGCATAACTGGTACTCTAAGTGCGTCTGTTATATGCAACAATAACTGCTTTAAGGCCTTTCTTTTTTGAGAAAGAGATTATTGCGTAGTAGCTAAAAGAAGTTGAGATCTGAAAATCCTGGGGTAGAATGACAAATCAAAGCTTCTTATGTTTCAAACTGGGGTTGTGCAAATTTGGGAGGAGGGAAAGACCCAAGCAATTTGGCACTTAAAAGACGCAGGGCTATTAATGGAACAACTTACAAGAAAAAGTTTGCCTTTTTCTTTTTGAAATCGTTACTGGGGGTGGAGAGAAGGAAACTTCTTTGCTTTCGGATATGTGCTGAAACATCTCCACTCTTTTCCCATTTCTTCCTCACTTGAAAGCATGTCACAAAAAAAAAAAGACACACCAAAAAATGAACCCCAAACCAACTTTTGTGCATTGCACTCCAAAATTGAAGCAATTCCCTTTTTTTTTTTTAAGGGTAGTAGGACGAAAAGTGCTAAGTTCTGTAAAAATGAGGGCCCACTTCTACACCCCTTCTGCACAAGACCAATCACTGCAGACCTGAAAAACCAAACCCAGATGAGCCTCAAGAGACAGGCGCTTGCTTAGCGAGCGAAAGCCTGGCCCTCAGCCTGCCCTGCTAGGCAGGCAGGGCCAAGGGGATGAGTGTGGAGTCATTTATCAGGGCCCCCCAGAGCGTGAAGGATGGAAGACACCCAGCAGCATCTCGTGGGTTATGTTACTACCTCTCACACAGAGAGAAGGAGCACTCGTTGCACACCATCCAAAGGCTGCCTTACATTTCACCTCTGTGGCATCCCCCTCCGATGCACATTAATATTAATTTCTTCTTCCTCTCCCCATCCCAATGATTATTTACTTTGCAAAGGATTTACTGTGACACTTCAGCTGAAGGCAACGTGTATGAGCCCCACTCCTGCTGTACGAGAATTAATTTTTAGAATTCTTAATTTATTACCAATTAATTTCTTCTAAATTATAGGCGAGGCGACCTGCTGTATATAACTGCTCCTTTCTAATGCCTTCCTAGAAAATCTTTCATTAATGAGCCCATTAATTTGATGGTGGCAGGGGCAAATCAGCCAGAGAGAACCCTTCAGTTGCAATCTGTATGTCCCGCCTCATATTCTCGAGAACGTGCTAAGAAGAAGACTAGGTTTGTTTGCAATAAATGCTGCTATAAAATATGCCCATATATGTATGTATGCAAATAGCCTGATCTAGCATCATTAAACCTCTTAAGGAAATATGAAGTTTTGAAGCCATTTCCCACTTTAGAGCTCAGGCAATGACTGGAGCATCTGCATTAAATGTTTAATGTTCATCAGAAGTGCAAATCACCATTTAATTAACTTCTTCCATAAAATATGATAGTTTAGTGAAGTGAACACAGACGAATTATCATTATTCAGGCGGATGTTGAATGTGTTGGTGAATATCAGGCTTTGCAAAGCTGACAACAGTGGATCAGGGGGGTCTTGGTATCTAAAACAGAGTGGGTTGTTTTAAGGAACCATTTATTATTAATGAAACTGCATTTTTCCACAGCAGCCACTGTTATCAGACCCAGGCATATGAATGCAAAATTAAAGGCAAAATAACTACTGCCGACAGCTGGCAAAAAATAACTTCCTTGAGCAGCCATTCATTAACTTCTGAGCTGGAGCCTCTGCAAAGCCCCTGTTTGATGCTAAAAATGAGCATCACTGTAATTCACTGATGAGGGGAGTCACTGCTCACAAAGATCATTTGATACATGTCACCGAGGCACAGTGTGGGACAAATCATCCTCAACTTCCCTCTGAAGGGCACTGTTGCAAGTCCCTCCAATGGGGACCAGATGGAGAAGGAGTGCTAGAAGCCTCTGCACAGAAAGCTGACCAGAGTTCCCTCTTGGTGCCTGCAAAAAGTGCTGTATCAGGCAGAGCATAGGCTGCAAACATCAATCCTCTGTGTGAGATTCATGGGATGGATTCCTGGGGCAGTTGTGAGCCTGGATATACAAAGGGAAACCAGGAGCTTTGCCACTAGGTGCCCTGGTGCTGTCTGCTTCAGCAGTCTTCTGTGAGACCTGAGCTGTCCTAGTCTGTGCTCGGGCTTTCCAGAGGGTCAGAGGTAGATCCTGCCCTCCAAGGCATTGCAAAGACCACATCACATTGCTTTGCTAGAAGTGCCCCTCTTCCTCCATGACCTGTGAAGCTAAAAGAAGTCCAGCAGTCTCACTGATTTCTTGCTCAAACTCCAATTTTGTGGACTTCTGTTCATCCCCCAAGCCACCTGGAAAGGATTAGCCACTTCGAATGGATTCATTTTATCTGAGTATTGCCATCTACCACTATGCCACTCATCTATGTTCCTCTGTAGCCCATGGTGATGAGCACAGGTCCATTGAGCACTCTTATTTTAGACATATCTCATGGCGAGCCACCCCCTTGCAAGACCTTTCACTCTGTTGATTAGAGAAGGAGCCTAAATGCTCATTTTATTTGGGACAGTTAATTTACATCTTTTAAAATACTACTGCTGTGCTAAACACTGCCAAAGAGCCAGGCCAGCCAGGGCTACGTCTCGTCTCTGGGGAGCAGAAAGGCTTTTCCACAGTACGTTGGTTTACAAGGCAGCACAAACATGAGCTAGTGCAGAGAATGCCCCTGCAGAGTAATGTTCCAAACAGGGGAAAAAAACAAACCTGTGTGAAGATGACCTGAGGCACTTCTGATTGTTTGAGAAATGAAGAGTAATGAAGCCAAATGTTCCAAAGTTGCGAGTTCTCCTTTTTTATTTTCACTCTTCCACTAACAATGATTCTGCACTTCATCTCTCGGGTTCTGATCTAGCAGTGCCGCTGCCTGCCGAAATCTTGTTTTCCCTTTTGATAGATGTTTCCTTGAAACAACCCTTCTCAATAGAAAAACACATTCCATTTGAGCAGTCACTAAAACTGTCTTGATGTCTCCACTCTTCACTTGAAGAAAAACCCCAGCCCCAGCGAGGTGATTCTCTGCTTACATAGAGGTAAATACATCTGTGTCAAAAGCAGCTTAATTTAATGTCACTTCAGCAATCATTTAACTCAGGTTGCCTGTCAGAAACCATCTCCTTTGCCTTGAATACTTGCCATTAACTTCCCATCGATGACTCCCTAATCTGTACCAGTCCTGTGCTTTCTCCCCTTGCTCCTTTCCTCAGCCCTCCCCGGTCCCTCCTCCTGCTCTCGGTGATGCCCGTTGCAGTGGGGTCACGGCTGACAGGGGCTGCAGACAGAGAAGTGGCACTGATGTCTCAAGATAATTCCTTATCGTGTGTGCTGCTGACATGCTGACACACATATAACCACTGCTGCGTGCTGGAGGATATGTCACCGAGTTGCCCTTTGCCATCTTTAGCTGAGGTAAGGCTGAAGGAAGAGATGGGTTGGGGGAATTTTTCAGTTTGGCAACAGGGAGAGATTGAAATGGAGTCCTGTATCCAGAAAATAAAGTGTTTACAGCCAATGTGTATTGCAGTGATTAGATGCGAGTGTCCAAGAGAATCCTGGATGAAGTTTCTAGAGGAGCACAAGGACATTCAGCTCCTTGCAGAGAAGGGATTTGTAAGACCCAGCATGCTAAACCAGCTTCCTGCTGCCCAGCCCAGAATTCAACCAAATGCAAGCCGGGGATATCATGATACAGCAAGTCCACCCTGACAATGACCACAAGAATGATGTGAATTTTCTACAAATACAGAGCAGAACAGCATGTTTTTCACTAGCCACCAGCTATAGAGAAGCTCTGAAGATGCCACAAATGCAATCACCTGAAAAGAGCATGAAAGTGTTTATGCAGGTGGCAGTTTATCAATCGATTATCACTTTCATCAACAGCTTTTCATTCCTTGTTCCCATCAATAGGGACATCTCTGAAGGTTCGTCCTGATCAGGACAGACTAATTGGTACTAGAAAGTTCAGTGTTTGAAGATTGTATGATTAGGGAAATGTACAAATTCAATTTCTTTCAACCAGACTCAATTCTAATCTAATCAGAGAGATAGAAAACTCCAGTGTAATAATGACAAAGAAAATGACTTTGTTTCAGGCCATTTAAATGTCCCTTACTGCAAACACTCCAACAGAAGAGGCTGTGTTTAGAGTCAGAGACAGGGTATTTGCTTTGAATTCAAGAGCAAATGGGCCATTTTCTGTGTCTAAATTAACATTCTCTCTTTTTGAGAGAGAGAAAGGAGAGAGACCATCTAAGTCAAATGAGCATTTGTGACATTTAATAAAGCAATTATATCTAAAGGCTAGGGGCTTCAGATAGAATAGACTGGCTAATGTTGTCTCGGAAAAGTCTCTCAATAAAGAAATGATGCTTCACTGCAGGCTCCCGATGACCTTGAGCAGATTGAAATTGGTAGTGGAGAGCATCTTCCATCAGCACCATTTAAGTCAAAACTAGATCCGAACAAAAGAAGGTTATAATGTGTCCCTAGGTAGGTATTTCTAAAGAGCCTAAAGGACTGAGGAGCCTTGTTAGCTCCCAGGGTCTGAAGAGCTTGACAGCATGGCCAGCCAGCAGCCCCAAAATGACAACTATCTCTTGGCTTGCTGTTGGCTAACCTGCTTGATACTGACTGCATCGTAGGTGTCAGACACCTGACATACCTGGTGTAAAATGAGCTTAGGTCTGTCTACACGAGCTTCACTTACTCCTTTGATTTTCTTGATAACACAACCTTAACACTGAGCAGTTCAAGAAGTTTGGAGGTGGACTTTCAGAGCATACAGAGCTTTTTGGAAATGTTACTGTTGGTATTACAGTAAGGCCTGTAGTTTCTGAGCAGGGATCAGGGCTCTTGGAGCCACAGAAGCATATGGAAGACATATATCTGGAGGCAAAACTTCACAAAAGCAACTGGTTTAGTCTATCTGCTCTCCTGGAAAGAAATTCCCGCCAAATACCATAACAGCAAAGCAACATCTATACTGAGAGCTGCTGGAGTGTCTCACTGGGTGCCTGAGTCAACAACAATAAAAATCAAGGAGTGGCCAAATTACAAGATCATGTCTGAGAAACTCAACATTTAAGTGACTCAGAGTTGGCTGATAAATCACTGGCACAGCTGGAAATAAAGTCTCAGAGCCGTGGCTGTACAACCAGTCCTCCCTTGATGTGACACCGCTTACTGTTAAAGCTGGAAAATTCCTTTCACTGGCCTTGGAAATAGCAGCTCATTTACTCACTGCCCATTCAGCCCAAATGGGCCAGCAGCACTTCAGAGCTGTCACACCACAATACATCTCGGTGTCGATTGGGAAGACTTCCACACTCATAACAATACGCATTGTCTTCGGCTGGTGTGCAGCCAGGGCCAGCAGAGCATTTCTTTTTCTTTATACTTTTTTTAAAGTGAATTTTCTGCTTCTAAGTAGCTCTTGATCGACAGGTCTGGAGACTGAAGTCCTTAATTTAGCAAGAAAACAAGGACAGAATGGCTACAATATGAGCTTTAGTTCTGTTCAAGTGTTTTGTTGAGCCTTAAATTTGGGTTGCATGGAGCAATGCCAAGTATGAGAAAAATTTTCCTTTACTTCCTAGCCTGTCCACGTGCCAAAAGATTGGCTAATAGGAACTTTGCTGGGTTTATGAAGCTTGACTTCAACCTAGTTGTTGTATCAGCTAAGGCTGATAGTGACAGGGATCTATTGTGTTTGCTTTTTCCAGCTAATATAACCTCTGGCCAATAAGTTCAGCACTTTTTCTCTGCTCCTACCAAACAAAGCCCATTTACAGCTTCTTGTGGTCTAACCTGGCTCACAGCAGCTTGCTCGCCAAGCACCAAAGCTGGGGAGGCTCAACAGGGAAGCTGTCGTGTTCGTACAACGACAAGGACAAAAGGATGAAGCCATCATGCCTGTGTGATGATCTGGGTCATATGATGAGACCTTGGTCCTTGCATGAAAATGCTCCTAGAAACTAGACTCTAAAAGTGATAAAAGGGGACAAGAATTCAGACTAATTTCAGAGAAACTGCCCTGGATTTATCCTGTATAACTACAGGGTCCAGGTTAAGGTGTCATTACAAGCCACAATAACTGATGGACCAGCACCTGGCAGCCAGTCCCCTCGTACAAGGTGCTGTGCAAATCCATTGAAATGTTGTGCTGGCCACTATCAATCTCCATTTTAACTCAAAACCTTAGCAAAAAAAAAAGGCTTTTGCTGGGTGATCCTGTTACTTGTTTGATGACCTGGGATTTAATCCTGCAGATCCTCACCAGCCTGCCTTACTCTGCAAATCCCACCAGCCTGTGGGTACCGTGGTCTTCAAAGAGCCTGGATCCTTCCCAAACTCACCCAGCAATAAGTCTCCAGCTATGTGAGATTTTTTTTTATCAGTCTGTGATAAAGGAGCAAATGCTGCTTCCTGTGAATTGGATGGAAATTTTCTTTTCAAATTTCCTGATACAGTGCCATGAAAAAGCACCTTCTAATCAGAGGGCTATTTAAATCAATAAATATTATCATCATTTAATGACACTAAAATAAAACATTTTGGAAGAGAAGGTGAACCAAAACTAACAGTCTTTTGAATTTAATGACCTACAAATTAAACCGGATCATCTGTGCATTTGACATAACCATCTAGGTTTAATTCCATCCAATTATTTGTTAATAAACACAGACCCCACTATTGTAACTTAATACTCTCAAATTACAGATGAAGGTAGGGGCTACCTGTCTTTCAAATAATTTATATTATTGGGTTTTGGTTACAGGGGATTTTATCACCCCAATAATACCATTTCCAGGAGAGGTTTTCATAAGCTTCACTTGCATGTTGATTTTTTTATAGTAATTATCAGTAAAAGGTCAAATATTTGCTTTATCTTTATAATTCAATTTTAGAAATGCCTTTGGGATTCAAATTAACTCCCTTGTAATATCTTCATTGAAAAAGAAGATTAATTATGCTTACAAGAAACCTAATTTGGCTTATCAGACCTTTAATGTTACAGGGATCGTTAATGCATTTAAATTTAGGATTAGTGGAGTGATCTGGTTCCATTATTTTGGTGACTTTAATATTTGTCATTATTTTTATGCATACTGTTTCTTTTCCCTAAAGTGAAATTATAATGTCTATTGTAAAGGAAATAAACATTATATATTGACCTCAGTAATTATGCTTTTGGTTTTTAAGAGAGCATAAAAAGATGTATTTGCACTGGCTTTGCTGGGAGCAGAATTGGAGAGCCAGGGAGTGATTTTGGGAATACTCTTTTGCAGGCCTGGGTTCATTCCTTAAAAATACCCCCTTGTTTCCTCCAGGGTTTTCATCCCCTCCAGAAATCCTGCGTGCACAGCCCACAACCCTGATTCCCTGGGTGGCTGTGGGGATTAACTGTGGGCTGCATGGGGAGGAACTGGGCACGCTCCAGAGCTGACACTGCTGTATAAACCTAAAACTACATTAAAAAACACGTACCAGTGCTCTTCTACCGGTTGTCTTTCTGCCTTAGCTATGCCGTGGTTGTTGGTATGGGATACAATTATTCATGCCATGCTGATTGCCGGGATTTGGGTTTATTTATGCCAGGCTAATTGCTGTGGTATCGCAGTGTTCATGCTAAGCTAATCACCGTGGTATTGGATTATTTATACTGAGCTCACTGCTGTGGTGTTGGGTTATTTATGTTGAGCTCTTTGCTAGGGTATTGTGTTATTCATGCCGTGCTCATAGCTGTGGTATCGGGTTATTTATCTTGTGCTTATCTCTGTGATATCTGATTATACTGATTAAACCAGTTGTTCCATTTGGTGGGGTATTCCATTATCTGATCTAGTACCAGACAAGGAAATTGTCCTTTCTCTGCTCTTCAGATCAGGTTCACATTCATGGTTTCTTTTGGTGAACTGTCCTAGCAGTGTAACTGCACCACGGAGCTTGGATGTGGAGTCTCCAAGTGGTTGCACAAGCAGAGAAGACACATTAGTGCTGTCAAGGTTGCTCTCTCTTGTACCAGCTCCACCTCTGAATTAGCATTTCTGTAGCAACATGATGAGGGTTATGAGCTTGGCCCACTGGCATCTTGGCAAAGCACTCATCATTTTCTTAAGTTTTGCATTGGATTTGCCTTCACTCTGCTGTTCTTTGGCATCGGGACTCCTAACAAGCCATTCTTTTCTTAGAAATTCCTGAATATATGATGTAAGGTCATCAATTCATTTGCTGCCAGCTCCAAATCCATCCCTCTCGATCTTAACGGCATTGCTGTCTTCTGCAGTTGCTTTACTCATTTGGTAGAGTCCAATGAGTAAACCAACCACTCCCAGACCACGCCTTTTGGTGACTGGTACAGTGCATATCACCAAACCAGCCTTGTCACCCTTGTAGGACTTGAATCCAATGAATACTTAAAATTGCAGTTATTTCAACTTATTTTCAACTCTCAGCATCCACATGAGACTGAGGTATGCAATGCATTAACCCCTTCAGTACTGGAAACTATGGCCAAGACTTTTCAGCCCTTCATACATCAGGTGTCTTACATCCCACACCGCCTACTTATATTGCATAATAGAGAGGAGTTATCTAACCCTGAGTGAGTCCAGCACTCACACGCACATTGTCACATGAATTTGCAGTGACTGAGTGTCCAACGCTGCTGGGGCACAGATGCTCATACCCTTTTAGGGCCAGTTCTACCATATTTTCAGCCTTCAGACACTCTACTCCTAAAGTAATGACAGCATTACAGGCCCACTTTGTGAGTGATGACTCTTTGGAGGCCTCTCTGAGAGTGACCACATCGTTACATGCTGTGTAGGGGCATCTGACACAGTCATGTCTCTCCTCCAGCTCTGCAAAGGCAGCAGTAAGAGGGAACACCCTGTCACCTGCAGTTCCAGGAACAGGGGATGTTCTCTTGGCAAAAGGCCTTTTATTGGCTTGCAGGACTGCAAGTGCAGCAGGGTTTGTGCCCAGAAGCAGTTGTTTGGGCCTGACTGATGCCTTTAGATACCGACACGGATAACACTGGCCTGAATCAGTTCATCTAACCTCAGCTACTGAAGCTCTCCTGGAAGGTGCTGTCCTCTCCGTGGCTCTAAGAAGCCTCACTGCGTAGCCTCAGGTGGATGCCTAACTCTGGGAAGAGATGAATTTCACCCTGGATCAATATGTCCAAGGTCAGAGAGAGGGATTCAAACTTTGCTAAGTTCAGTCCCTCTCCAGACCCTTACACTCCTGTCCATTGCTCCAGCTTGAGCTGTGACTGCTGCTCGTCTCTGCTGGTTACACACAAATAAAAATTATCAGCTTAGTGGTGCCTGCTTTTCTTTAAATTCTATCCAGGATTTTTTTTGTGTATCAGCGACTCAGTACTATCTATGTTTCAACACTGTGAACTTTAAAGGTGCTTAATACATCACAAAAAAATAAATCATTGCAAGAAATAAGCACTGATGTTAGCTTAGGAGAAAATCTTTTAAAGTGTTTTTGTTTTGCTAACAGAATGCTGGCTATGTATTATTCATTACAGCTGCAGAGATTTAATTATTATTAGTGCTACTGATGATTGCTAGAAAAACAAACTGTAGCAGAAGGTGTCCGTCATTGGGTGAAGGACATATATATGTTGTATAACTTAGTACACACATTCGCATTAATCTCGTTAGTTGCTCGCAACGCAACTCCAGAACTGGTTCTTGCTGGGGAACTGGGAGAGTGCAGAAGAGGGGGGGACACATCTGCCCGACCTGCTCTGCCCTCCACACACCTTTCTGGGCTTTGTGTTTTGGAACACAGAGCTGAGGATGACTTAGGTAAGTCCATCTCTGGCTTTTTACCTACACTTAGTCTCTGCCTGGGGTTCCTACTGTGGGACGGCTTGACCATTTTCAGCCCGCCCCCCAGGCAGCCCTTCCCACCCCACGGTCTCATCTATAGTACCGAGGCACTTGCAACAGGGAGGATGAAGTTGTTCTGTCAGGAACAACCCCTGAGAGCTTCCTGGTGGCTTAAGGTAAACACAGGGAAGCTCCTGGAGAAAGTTTAAGAGGAAATCTTGATTCAGCAACCAGCAATGCCTTTTAGTGTGCTCTAAACGAGACACAACCTCTCAGGCAGAGCGTTCAAAGGCACTGCCATTCCACCCTCTCTCCCAGCTTCCATCACTGAGATTCTTAGATGATTGGTATTTTCCTCACTCTGCTTCAGCAGAATACAATCCAGCTCAGCATTCAGCAGAATACTCAGCTCAGCCCTGCACAGTACATCACTTGCTATCATACCAGCCACACAAACAGTCTTACAGCATTTCCTGGGATTAAAGAGCACAGAGGCAGAGGTGCTCGTGCCAGGAGGTGTGGTGGTGAGGGAGATGGTTGCACACCTTTAGTCCCTTCCTGCTGTGTTCATAGGAATCTCCATGTAAACGTAAGGAGAAACTTTTCCACAGTGAGGGTGACAGTGGAACGGGCTGCCCAGGAAGGTCGTGGAGTCTCCTTCTCTGGAGACATTCCAAACCCACCTGGATCTGTTCCTGTGTGACCTGCTCTGGGTGATCCTGCTCTGGCAGGGGGGTTGGACTAGATGATCTTTCAAGGTCTCTTCCAATCCTGAACATTATGTGATTCTGTGATCCACCCTTCTCGTTCACTCCCAGCCCTCTATGAAGCTTGAAGTCTCTCTGCTGACACCTAATTTACCTACTGACTTGAAAGTCACAATACAAAGCCTCATCCATGGCCTCCTCTCATACATGGCCTCTCTCAGAGGTGCTGGAACTACACGCTATCTCTGTACAAACTACTGCAGGTATGTTGCTTTTCTGTTTAGTATCTCTGGCATCCCTGGCTCCACATTTGGGGCTCTCTAAATTAGAGTCCACAGAGAGAAGAAAAAGAACATGAGTTTTTTAGACTTGAATTCAATCCCTGCCCCTTCTATGTGACCTTGTTAAATCACTAGATCCTTTGAAGATCCAATTTTCTCCATCTGCTCCATTAGAGGAGGGGAAGCCAGTTATGGCAGGCTGAGCATACCAGAGGTTATGAGCTACTTGGACACAGGCACAGCAGAGGTCGAATACAGACTGGGACAGCCTCTGCAGGCACACCGGGCACCACTGCGACAGATCAGCTCTCTGGGCTTGGTGTATCCTACTACATGGTGCTCCTTGCTCAGACCTCTTAAGCTTCCTATATGTCTCAAAAGATTTGGTGCTTTGGATGGTCCCATGCCTGTGAGGGATTTATTGCCTCCTCTTTAATCCACGTTTCTTATCCATTCTTAAAAGTGAGTGAACAAAACAACGGCTGGAAGAAGCGGCAGTGGGATGTAACGAATCAGGAGGTTGTGAAACACGTAGAGGGTAAGGGGTCCAAGCACACGCAGTCTGTAACCACAGAGGCTGAGCAATGTTCAGTGAAATCTAGAGGCCTATAAGGCTCCAAAGAAGGGAAGCATATTCTAGTACCTTGCCTTCCCACTCTAGCTCCGATTATGAGATGAATGCGTTAACTACACGGAAGCACATCACAAGAGAAAAAGCTGGAGCTGAATCTTTCAGAAAAGACAACAACAAAAGAGATCATAGGACAGCAGGGCTGGATTGAACCAGGTATCCACTGGGGAGGTGGGAGACGGAAGAGGTTTGATGCCCTTGATTTACAAGGGAACTTGAATGCAAAGACAGGAGCTGAAATCTTAGCCAGTTTAGCCTATCTCATACAAAGCAGACACAAAATTGGATACAATTTATTTTGTGTGATTATAGAGATGAGGTCTCTATATATCCTGTCTCCTAGGTGCAGAGATGGAGGACACTGATTGTCCTTCTCCTGCATTCGCTCACATATTTGGATCCAGTTTTTCCCCTCTCTGTTTTATGCAGGTTGCTGCCCTGGCTGCTGTCTTTACCTCCCCAGTGGCAGCATGAAATCTTTACTGGATTTTACATTACCCTTACACTTGCAAAAACTGCTGTCTTTGGCAAAGATTGAATGAAGATCTCAGGCTTTAGCCCAGCAGTTTTCTAATCTGCTTCTGGGACCCTTTACGGTGAAAGGCAGTAGATAAATATGGGATGGTTGGCTGAGTGGAGAGCAGGCGGACGGGCTGCTCCAGGTCATAACTCAGTGCTCTCCACTGCAGCAAGTAGCCCACTCTGTCCTTGGAGCCCCAACACCAACCGTTTTTATTGGGGCTCGCCTGTTTAAAGGCTGGAGCTAATCTCATAAAATGGACGTGTAAAGTGCTGGACGTTTACACTTGGGTTATTGGAAGCATATGGTCATGGGGCCACAGAGGGTGTTTCTCTGATTCAATGCAGAAATATGCATTACATCTAAATTGACACTGAAAACTGACCCGAGCCTGGTATTAGAGAAGATTAAATTAACCCCCAGCAATAGCTCCATATTACAAAAATGGTTAGATCTTAATAAATTGAAAATGATAACAGCGGCAAAAGCTGTACATTTTCCCTCGTGTTCCTTTATTGCTGTAACACTTCTTTCCAGTTTGTTGCTTCCGTGGGTTTTATTAGCACATTTCAGTGGAGTAGATTTGCTCTGAAGTGATAAAAGCCGACTGTAATCAGAAAGCTTTATGTTATCTGCAGCAAACAATGGTAAATGCCACCTGAGAAGGGCTCCGTTCAATGCCTTCATTACTGTGATTAGTCTAAGACGCTAGAAGATAGCAACAAACTTCAGACTTGCTGATAACAGACTTTAAGAGCACACCAAGCACTGAACACCCTGCACCTCAACCCAGTAAGGAGACAAGTCCACGCTGAGTGTGCCTGATGGATACATGGCAGACCTGGCAGCATGTAACAAGGTCTCCTCACCAGTGCTCATGGCAAGTCCACCCAGAGCACCACAGGCTACGTACCACACAGGGGAGAATTGATGCTTCGAGTCATCAAACCACTCACTTCAATGCCACTTAGGCACACGTGTAAAATACAGAGTGAACTCCTGTCCTTTGCTTGCCCTGGGAGGAATGGGATTTGACTCTGGCAGGGACCTTATGCTGATCCTCTGCAAGAGGGGAGACATTGCTCCTGGCAAGTAGGAGCTTTGAAATGAAGTAAGATGTGTAACTACGCTGTACCAAGAGATGCTTCTTTTCCTAAACGCCTTTTCTTTCCTTTTTCTTTTTAACAGTGTTTGTTAAACTGAAAAGTTTTCTGCTACTTTTTTTTTCTTTTTTTTTTTTTTCTTTGAAAGCCACAGTCATTCCATCTGAAAGTGCTGTCATGCTGGTTTAAAGCAAACATGGTTCGGCTCCGGAGAAACCAGCAACCCCCAACAGAAGAACTTTCTGGACAGGCAGCCAGCCCTACGGGGCACCCTGGTGCTGTGTGCCAGGGATGGCAGAGCAGCCGGTGCCCGGCACGTGCCAGCACGGAAGCCAGGGCTTAGCTGGGGAGCCCGGCGACCCAAGGGAAAGGTGACACGGGCCAGCTGGGCTGTCACTCTTCTTGGCACTGCATCAACTTCCCAAAATAAAAATATTCTGACTTTCAGCAGGAAAAATTAAATTTGTGCCTAACTTCTAAATACAAAATTAACGTTTCCATAGAAAAGATAAATCTCAGTGAAATATCCCTTAGAAAAACAGCAGTCAAGGCTTTTTGGAGATGAATCGGTTCTGAGAGAAATATTCTGCTCAGGCTTAGCCACAAGCTGCTCAAAAATGTCTCCCATTATGGCCAGGAAAGAGCATTTGGCTTTCCAGCCAGAGCCGCCTGCGCGGCAGAGCCCGCACGCTGCGGGCAGGTAGTCAGAGGGGCTGTGCCTACGTGGCAGGAATGGCACATCACCCTTCCTGAAATACACTCGCTTCCCAGCTCTGTTGACAAATGCAAAAAGGCAGAAATCTTAAATAGATCCAGGAAGAGCAATCCTGCCAAAAGGTTAGTTTTGAAGTGTTTGACATTTTCTACCAGAGCTGAGCAAATCATTTATCTGATTAATTTAGTTTCCTCTCCGTTCACAAGTTGTCCAGGAGCTGTTGCTGAGATTTGCTCAAATTCATTTGTTATCTCAAGTCCCTGCCTAGGTCTGCAGCTTGTTTATGGACAGTTTGTTACAAGCGGTCACAAAATTCCGAGCTGTGTTGATTGCTCTTGATTGGGCGGACGTGCCAGGATATTGTTTTAGCTCTCTGACAGGGTGATCTAATTCTTTGAATTAGATTTCTGATGTGAATGCAAGTGAAATTATTTTTCTACAAATAGTCTCTGTTGTTTGCCTATAGGTCACTGCAGCTGTGAACGCTTCTGCCAGTTCCCAGAACAGCTCTTGAGGCTGACCACGTACCCAGGGCCATGGGAACACCATTTGGCTATCGCTGCATCAACACCACAACTTCAACACGAGAGTTCTTAAAAATAGCCCACCCTTGGATGCCAAGGCCATGACCTGGTGGAGAACCGTATAATCTGTTGTCCAATCTGATACTGGTAATTAGGGCCCTGGAAATAAACATAGTTTGTATTTTAAAGTACTAAAGCAGAGGAAGAAATATTTAAATAAATTCCCATGCCTTTCGAGAGGGAAAAAGTATTTCTGTCACTTAGTCTTCGGCCACGTTTTCGCAACATAAACATCCTACTAATTGACAGGTTAAATTCCTACCCCCAAAATACTGTTTTCCATAACAAACTAAAAAGCAATGACACATGATAGGAGGAATCACAGCCACAGACTTGTATGCAGTATGACAGTATTCACATTAGACATTAGAAAGAAGGTCTTTCCCATGAGGGTGGTGAGACACCGGAACAGGTTGCCCAGAGAGGTGGTGGAAGCCTCATCCCTGAAAGTTTTTAAGGCCAGGCTAGATGAGGTT
>WTSP01013265.1:220831-232971 GCA_025331215.1 Actenoides lindsayi | reverse complement strand
GAAGCCTCATCCCTGAAAGTTTTTAAGGCCAAGCTAGATGAGGTTTTAAGCAACCTGATCTAGTGGGAGGTGTCCCTGCCCATGACAGAGGTGTTGGAACTGGATGATCTTCAAGGTCCCTTCCAACCCTGACAATTCCATGATTCTATGACATCAAAGTGGGAAGAACAAACTCAGGGTTTGCATAACTGTGATGTTATGTACTTGGTCTGGAGGGCTCATCTCATTGTTCAACACTCAGCAAATAATTGTATAAAATTACATCCATATTTTTCTGCTTTGTAAGAATAATTTGAGTAACTTTGTTTATCCTTTCAGTAGGTCTTGGCATGTCTTGCTGATCTGTGCATTCCTACAGACTCGGCACCCGAGCATTTGAGTGGAGGGGAGTGTAGACTGAGGTACTTTGTAATAAGAGACAGAAAGGAATGGGAATTTCTCATCTGTGGAAAATTCTGACATTTTGAAATAAATAACTATTGCAAAGCACGATGAACAGTCACACTTGCGAAGTTTTCTGCCAACATTTTTGTCAGGAGTCTTGGTTCAGTGCCATCCAGACGTGTTTTTTCAATAACGTCCAATCGCTTCAGTTTGGTAATGCTAAACCCAAACGAACAAAGTCCAAGCGAAAGCTGCAGACCTTTTAATTAAGATATGATAGATTATATAAACCCGCTACACTTCCTGCATTACAATGAGCGTGCGAGTAGAAGCTAAAAGAGTGGCAACAGATTAAAACCAGAAATCTCTTCCTTTCTGAGACGCGAGAAGAAGTAGAGGCGATGCCTTTGACCCGAGCTCCCTCCCGGCCCCCCAGCCGTGGCATGTCAGGGGCTGTACCTGCAGCAGCTTGGGGGGAAGCTGTGTCCTGAACAAAGTCACTCCACGGACCCGCTGCACCCGGAACTTGGGTCTCCTAAAACCTGAGCTAGTCCTCAAAGGGGAAAGATTGCCTCTACCTTACACCACGGCTCTGCGTGGAGGCAGATGTTACCCCGCATGATGCTGTTTATGCATTTCTCGTTTCAACTGGAAAATGTGAATCCTTGGAGCTTCACAAAGAATCATTAGAAGGTAAATTAAGTATTTTTCTTCCTTCCCCCCTTTCTTTTTTTTTTTTTAAAGATCCCATTTCTTTCCTTCACTAACTGACATTTTTCATGCATTCCCAAGGAAATAATACGCCACAGGCATTAAAACTTGGCAGCTTCCAAAGACATTCACAAGTACCCCCCTTTTACAGCATTAAATGGGACTTCACCCAGCGATGGGCCCTTTCTAGTGCAGCTGGTTTTATATCTAGAGTGAAAGAGAAGGTGTTTCATGCTGCTCCAGCCATACGGGGAGGATTTCTGTGAAAAGCCACAGCTGGACTGACCCTATTGCAGTAACAAAATCTGCCTGTTGAACAAAAAAGCTCCCAGTAAGCACACAGTATATTACACACGCAGCATCTCTCCACCTGCTGTGCATTACTCTTTTGCTCTCTGATATTACTCATATCAAGAAATCTCTCATGAAATTTTTTATTGCTTGTGTAATAGCAGTGGGGAAAAAAAAATAATCCCTTGAAGACTCTGTTAGAGATGGATCAGAGCCTGTGGCAAAACCAAAATCACTACATATTTAAATAGTTTGGCATCTATCTTAAATCATGCTCACATTAGGGTATAGAGAGTGGTGGCAATTATACTTATGGAATTGCCTGACATCTCTCATTATAAAAACACGGGTCAGTTGATTATAATTTTGCCAAACCTTGGCAAAATTTGGGCTGAAATTTTCCTCGCTGTCAGTTTTCCTGAGACAGGTTTGTATCCGATTGCTTTGCTTTAAAACATCAGAAGATACCCTTCCAAAATCCATAGCAAGAAAATCTACCTCTGCTTCTGCCACCACAGCGAGGAGATGTTGGGGTTTCCTTGCGTGTGTGGACTCTTACGACACGTGGTCTCGTGTATGAACACCCTGAGGATCTGAATGCTAACGGTAGAGAAGTAACCAAGAGCCCAAGCCATGGAGCAGGATCCTGATGTAACAGGCAGAACGTAAACATGAACACAACAGTACTTGCTTCAGATGATTTATAGTCTAAACAGGGCGCGTAAAATGAGGGGGATTTTTTAAAAACCACGTGGCAGGTACATGATTGGGTCAAAACAAGAATTCTTGCTGGTGTGGTGGTGTTCAAGACAGTGAACGATACACTGCCTTTCTGCCTCCTGTGTGCCTGCTTCTTACTTCTCCTCACACACCAGACATGTCGATGGGTGAAGAGCAAATACCACGAAGGACTTGGCAGGCTAGGGGGGAAGTCAAACTCTTCAACTTGTCCAACTGCAATTTTGATTTAAAATTTGGCCAAAGTTTAAAGGACGGTTATAATGAAAGACTTAGAAACAGGTTAAATAAGGTTAAATAACCCAAAGCCAAAACGTTTTGTTTCACTCCATTTGAATACTTTGTGTAGAAATATTTTTGTCGTGCTTAAAAAAAAGACAATGACAAAATAACCCAGAGCACTGGCTTCCTTTCTCTTGTTCTTCTCCTTTCAGGTCCCCTTGCCTGTCTGACTCCCCCCTGCTTCTTTCTGGAGTGGCTTTATCAATCTCTGCCTCTTTTCTTTGAAGTCCTCATTGCCTCCTTGTCGAGCACACTTTGAACAATAGTTCTCTAATTGCTCTTCAGAGAAGACTCGTGAACAATCTGGAAGGGCCCTCTAGCTGTTTCAGGGGAAAGGGACTTCTTTTTTCAGAACAAGGTTGTCTTTTAAGACTGAAGCTGAACTGTTTGTCCAATATTCAGACTGTGAGCTATTTGTGTCAGTGACAGCCTTTTTATGCCGCGTACGTACAGCTCCCAGCACAAGAGACACAGAGCCACAGCAGGTAGATATCACCAGGGGAAAAGAAAATAAAAATGATGCCACATTTTCCTTCAGCTGACCTTGAGATTGTTAAATTAGGGCACTCTGGAGAATATCTTGGGCATACTACGTACTTCTTCGATCAGGATATCAAAGGACACCATGTCAAGCAGTGCTGCTCTAATACCTGATAGGGGCAATCAATCATGCCGTTGCAGATTGAGAAGTGCCACTCTGTTGTTTGATGTCTGTCCTGGTTTCAGCTTTGTCTAACCTTGAAAATTGCCTACTAAGGGCTGAGAGGCAATGTCACGTAGTGACGATCATTAGAATTTCTTGGTTAGGTAACCAAACCAAAAGAAGAGGTTTTCTGATGAGAAAACTGAAGTTAACCATCTTTGAAAATTCTCCGAGATGGAATAGTGGGGGAAAATTGCACCTTGGTCAATTAAAAACCCCTCAAGCTGATTGATTTTGGAAAGCTCTATTTAATACCCGCATATTTAAGTTTAAATTTGATGAGGCTCGACTTACACTGGAAGTGTTATTCTAAACAAATCCACTTACAGTATTTTAACATATTTATCCTAAGTATACAATAACCTGCAATAAATTCTCTGATGCCCTTAAGAATTTGTTACTCCCAGAAAGCTCTGGGACAAGGCAAGTTTTGACTCCAGAGGGCTCTGAAGAAATACCTGCACTGGGAGTATTTCTTCCCATTCCACTGGAGGTCAGTGCAGCATTACAGTTCTGCCTGGAACAAGCTGTCCTTTTTACTCTGATCTAGTGCTACAGCTAAACACAAACCCCTGTAGAGCTGTTTTTAAACTAGATTTGTATAGTAATAAATATGGGCTTAAGAACTGTGTTTTGTGGTTATATTTGGAACATCCTAGCAGGGATGTGAGAATCTAAACTTGTTTGGGTGTTATTCTTTTTTTTTTTTCCCTTTTCTATATTTTTTTTTGTGCCGTGGCAGTTGTTTTTCAAGAGCTTAGGGTGTTTTTTTTCATGCAAACTAAAATTACTTGGAATACCTAAGGAGCAGATTTGGTGACATGTTTTCACAGCTCCAGAGGAAGCCTATCTTCCAGTTCCCACTCCACTAGAGGAGCAGAGATAAGTGTGGTCCAGCACATGCCTCACGCACTCCGGGCCTCTGGACCACATCATTTTTTAATATGGATTTAAATGTGAACTTGCTGAAGTCAATGCTTTCCTCTCTTTGCCTCCCTTATCTTTCTCCCCTTTCTGGTTGTAGGGCATCCACATGCTCCAGTCACTTCTCTTGACTGTGGCTTGTATGGAAGGGGGCAGATATACCTGGGTGAGCTCCAAATGATCCCCTTTGGGTTATGGCCCTCTATTGAGGGGGTGAAACAATTCAAAAAACTGCCAAAAAGCCCCCAGGGTAAGAGGTTTAACATCAGTGCAGACAATCTATTGAGGTTGTGGGTGAGCCCTTTGGGCTTGCTGCAACTTCAGCTTTCTGGGGAACATGCTGCTCCTCTGGTGTGAGCACAGGGTGCCAGGCACATTGGATCTCCTGCCTCTTCATGTGGCTGTAGTACAAGAGATCCTCAAACCTACAGACCTGTTCTCCTACTGGATATCAAAGACAGACCCTCTAAAATACAAGAGTAGAGAAGAACAAAGAAGGGAACTCTGGATGCCGGACCCAACAATAACAATTGTGTCTAGATGCTTGATGCACATGGGATGCATTACAGGAGCAAGGGCAGCAACATGAAGCAGATATCATCACAGTACAGATAACTCTTAGCCAAAGAGTACAGAGTCCCAACAATATGGTTATACCAGTACTGGTTTTACCAACCAGTGACTGATGTTTTTTAGTCCAGCCAGCAGACACGCCAGTCCTAGTTCAGGAAACCCAGACACCAGCAACCAGGTGATACAGGACCGAGTCTACCTGACCTTGGTATGGTAGCAAGAGGCTTGCTCAGCCATGTCAATGCTCTGCCCAGAGGCTGTCTGCCTGCTGGCCAGGAGAAAAGAGGAAGAGGAAGGCTGGAGGATTCAGCCCATGTTCTGCCTGGGAGCAGCCAAGGCACAACCCATGGGCTTGCTGCAAAAGCAGCATGCAAAGAGCAGGATGTTTCTGCCCTCGGGGGTCATCAGGCAGGTCCCCAATGCAAAGTGTCACTCTTTCTGTTCCAGGTACTTTATTCCCGCTCATTGATTTATTTTTTCAGCCATATTGGCAAGAGAGTTCATTAGGAGGGGCTGTAAACATCAGGTTCCCCCCCTGAAGGGAGGTGGTGGAAGTTTGCTCTGGCTGAACTGGCCATAAAGGCCACTACGTCCAGGGTTTTCAGGTTTCAGTTTAATTCAAGAGACATTTAGCTGAGTCAAAGCCGTGTTGGCAGAGCACTAGATTAGACAGGCTCAGCCTCCTTTATACACTCCAAACACGGATATTTCAAAACACACTGTTCAGACCATGGAGGATTTCTTGTCTTGGAGCAATCTCATAAAAGCAACGCTGACAGCTGTATCTGCTGGTTAATTTAAAACCCAGCTGGAACAAGACCTGGGCAAAATATTGTGAAGTGACTCTTATTCACTGCTGTTCCATTACTGAAGCAACAGGTTTTACCACAGGCTGCCCTCCTTGTGCCCTTGCACCCCGACTTAATTTCCCTCTTGGCTCCTGCAGTAATATACTCCTGCTCCAGAGCATCGCATCACCCTTCCCCCTCCTGCTCCCAGCCTGCTCTGCTCGGCCCATTTTGCATAAGCAGACCCTCACAGCCCCTCAAACCTTCTTTCTGGAGGGCTGTGTGGTGCCTCAGAAAGGTTTGCTTTGCTCTGCTCTTGCATATGATTTTCGCAGCTCCTTTCCATCCTAACCCTCCCAGCTCCCAAACACGGGCAGTGCCACTTTGCCTGTGTTTTCCTGGCCAGCCCAGGAGGCTTGGCTCACTCTGTTCTCTCTGCAGCTGGGTTTAGGGCTCTTTGGGGAGCCATCATGTGGGTTCCCAACCCATTCTTCATCCCATTGTTCACTGTCTCCCTGGATCTGCCTTATCTACCAGTGTCATATTTATCCCAAATAAAGGAACTTTGGCAAGTGAAACAGATCATGTCTCCTGGTCTTACAGGTCTTTGCAACAGCTGATGAACATAACAGTATTTTGTGTTTTAAATCCTAAGACTTGGGAATCATTCTCATGCTTTCATTCAGCAAAAAGCTCCTTATAGGCCAGAAATAGGAAAGCTGGAAGCTTTGGTTTTGTTTTCAAGATTATCAAGTCTCTTTCTTACAAGTAATTTTGCACAATATATGTTTTATACTTCTCTAACCCTTTCCATGGCATATTTTATGCTGATAGTTCCCTAAGTATTATTAATTAGGTTTTTTTTTTAAGAGAGAGAAAAGTTCTCGAAAGTTAATTAAAAGTTGCATACAGTAATTGTGCAAAAGTAGCTTTTCCATTCTGAAAATTAAACCTTTTTAATTAAAATCCGATATTCATTTAAAGATTCAAACGGGGTGTTTATTACTCATTTATTATTATTTATTTATTGCCACTTCAGAAGCATAATTGCTCCAGCAGAGGGAAATCAATCCAGTCCCAGTGCTGAGGTGCCCCCCTCGCTGGGAAATGGGACATTTCCATCATCCCAATTATGTCACCCTGCTCAGGGGAATGATTGAATCCCGAGTGGAGGGACAGGGACATGTGCCTGCACGTATCTTGATCTCCTGCACTAACAGCCTGTCACTTATTTTCCTCTCAAGATGTAAAAAATTTGTTGTCTTGTTATCTCAAGGATGGAATATAGATTTCAGAAGCTATCAGCTTCTCGTATTTGCCAGCAAGAGGCTACTTACTGTACATTCAAATAGCACCGAGGTTGCAAATCAAAACAGATACTGGCTCAGCAGAGCCGGAGTTAAAGAAACGTTATGGGAAGGGATCAGATGCTGCTGTAAATTCCAAGTGAGTCCCTTCAGCAAAGAGCCTCCCTCAGTGGCAGGTCTGGGTGGGTCTGGATCACCCCTCTAGCCCCAGGGCTCTGGATGGGTGGAGGAAAAGCAACTGCGCTCAAGTGAGACAACCTGCATGGCTGAGGCTGTGCTCCTGGCTGGTTTCCAGCACTCAAGTGGGAGAAAGGACAGGGAAGAAGGGTCAAAATTTTCCGAGGTGACCCCTGTTTAGTTGTCAACATTTTCACAGATTCACAGAATGTTCAGGGTTGGAAGGGACCTCGAAAGATCATCCAGTTCATCCTCCCCTGCCAGAGCAGGACCACCTAGAGCAGGTCACACAGGAACATGGCCAGATGGGTTCTGAATGTCTCCAGAGAAGGAGACCCCACAACCTCCCTGGGCAGCCTGTTCCAGTTCGGTCACCCTCACTGTGAAACAGTTTCTCCTTACATTGACATGGACCCTCCTCTGTTCCAGTTTGCACGCATTGCCCCACGTCCTGTCACTGGACATCACTGAGAAGAGCCTGGCTCCATCCTCCTGACACTCTCACCCTTTTTCCTACTTTGCATTTCTTGGATACCAAGCCAAGAGGGAAGCCCAGTTGGCTGTCTATGCTTAGGCATATCTTCAGAGTCCCTCAAAAATCCAAGCATAAAATCACTTTGCTAAAATCCAAGCAGCCCAAACCCAGCCAAACTTCACCAATTAACAGGGAGTAATCATTGTCTCCCTTTTTTGTCTCCAGAAGTGGCACAGTCTCAGTGGCAAAGTCACCCCTTCATGTACCAAGCAGGGCGGGAACGAGCTTCCATAGGACTTCCTTGTGTGTCTCAGAGCTCAATGATAAATAGATATACATCGTTATCATAAAGTTATTAATCATTGTGCTGAGCTATTGTCACCCATTTCTCTTACAACAGCTTTTGCCTTTGTAAAATGCATAGCACACCAATAAAACAAGAGAGCTCAGTAATAACCAGCACATAATTAATAATTATCAATTATTATGATTATGCAACGAATGCATAATCAACACAGAACTTCTCGTGCTATGTTTAAGAAATGTCTGGTCCCCTCACGCACATCCTCGGGTCGCAATGTTATTACAAGCTATTTTTCCGGAACAAGTATTTTGGGAGTACTAGAGACATAATGAGGAAGAAGCTTTGCTTAAAAGCCAAGAGGAGTCACTAGGAATTACCTAAACATTTTAAGAACTGGAAACATTTAGGTCAAACCCAAGAGGAAAGGCTTTAGTAGCAGAGAGAGTGCTGTGAGCAAACAGAATGAACTCCAGTAAGACAAGCGTCACCAACAGAAATAACAGGAATAAACAAAATCCTTGTTGAATTAGCACAGAGGGAGATCTCATTTGTCCTTGGGCTGGATGATATGATGGAACTTTTCCAGCGATATCATTATTATTACAGTGCACTAGAGCAGCACACAGAGTCCCTCATCAAGATAAGGGCCGTTATTGTGGCAGCTTTCTAGGATGGGACCTGCGAGTATTACAAGGGAGACCCAGCTTAAAGAGCTTACAGTCCAAACAGACATGGCTTCAGAGAGGGGCTGTCATCCCAGCGTGGGGAAACTCAAGGTTGCAGTGGTCTGGTCTGGGAAAGCAGGGGTGCATCACTGTGAACATCAACTGCCCCATCCTCCTCCTCCTGGGGGTCCCCTTGGCACCATCCCCACGCAGCACAGGAGTCACCGCTGTCTGCTCCAGGCTTCAGGAAATTCTGGTTGTCACCTCTACCTTAGGAAACTGCCCTCCTCCCATCTTTTCTCTAAAAGGTGGTGATTGGAAATGGGCTGAAACAGGGCAAAACAAGGCAGCCGAGAAGGCCAGTTAGTGTAGACCTGTGTTTCAGACCAAATCATGTTCTCTGGCTCACTACAGTAGAAGCCCAGATACGTAGACTGGGACTTACTACTCCCAACTTTAGCCCTTTTAGAGTTGCATTTAGTCTTAAGAGTTGTCTCCAGAAATACCTCCAGAGGCAGACAGTCCATCCCAGAAATGGTCTGCAGAAGTGCATCAGGACTCAATACCAGTTTTTGGACATCACATTTTAGGTCTGTTGAATTTCAGCCTTAAAATCCTTCCCTGTGTGATGCTGGAGAAGTCACTTAACAGCCCCAGATCTCCATTTGTCTCACCAAGGCTGATATTTCTAACTTCTGCAAGAGAGAAGAATCATTCCTGAATATTAACTACCGTGTAGCAAGGACTCTGATAAAGACGATTACAGAAATAAACCACCAGTTGATAACCAAATGCAAAAAAAAGGAAGAGAAATGATTATTCCCCCAGCATTATCTGTGTGCTCTGCACCAGTACATTTTAAGGCAATCTCAGCTGAAAAGATAAAGACATAGCCATCCTTATAAACAGGGATATTTCATTCAATAGATAGAAAGCTCTAAAGGGTTCCAGCTTTGCTGAAGCACTGAGACACTGAGAATTGAAAGAGGTGGGGAGAATTAATTAGACTTCTGATATTATCCTGGTAAATAAAAGTAATAAGAGAAGCTCTGAAAAGGAAGACCTGATTCATATTCAAACATTTACAGAATAAACAGCTGCTGATTCTCCTATCTAGCCCAGTCCTTATCCTTTAAGGCTGCAATAAGTGACCTCTTAATCCCAGGCAAAAGACTGCATGAGCATCTGGAATTGAAAAAGAAAGCATATTTCCTTCACTGTTCCAATTTCCACTCGATTTCAATATAAAGTTGTTTGCGTCTTTTTTTTTTTGGTTCCTACAGTGTGTTTGATGATGAGATTCTGTGCATCTGAACAATTTTGCAGTCTGTCTTTTCTTTTTTTTTTTCTCCTCTAAATAAAGACATGCCTGACCTCCCTACAGCGAGCAGGAGTACCGCAGTCCTCCAGCTTGCTTATATCTCCATTGTACTGGCCATGCTCTTAAAGCACTTATAGCAATAATTTCTTGGCATGATGGACAGACTCAGCAATAACCTGATCCTGCAATGCACTGAATAAACACTTTAGCATTTAGTACATGAACACTAATGTGCTGGGAAGTAATTGCTTAGAGGTTCCCAGCTTCAATATAATAATGCAGGGATTGCATTTACACAGCAGAGGAAAAAAAAAATAGTTATTGGCCAAACTTCCTCTCTCCCATTTTGATTAGTGCAGTAGCATGGAGATGAAGGTAAACATGAGGTGACCACAGGTTACCAGATCTTTCGAGCACTGGGGCTGGATGTGGCTATGCTTAAGAAGTGGAAAAGTTCCATTGACTTCAGTCCACTTTGATTCTACACCAGTGTTCTGAGAGAAGTGCCTGACCATTAATATCCTCCTTTACAATAGCGATGCTGAAACGAGTGAAAGATTAAAAAGCCTATGCTAGCTTGGCAAAAAAAGTATCTTCTCCAGCAAATACATAAACATGCAGGCAGCAATTCCCTGGGTGAGCTGAGCTTAAAAAAAAAAAAAGCTCAGTGGAGTTAGCAGAAGTAGAATGAACTGTGTAAAAGCACCAAAGTTTTGCATTTCCACTTATGCGAATAATTACTCCAACCCTCATCAACATTTCTCTGCTTAAATAGCGTTTATAAATTAAAGACGCCTTAACTTTAAATGAAAACTAATTTAGGTATTTTCTTTATTATTAAAAACTTTTTCCCTGGACACTTTGGGCTCAAATGATTATGGAACAGTTTTGCTACTTTTTCTTTTTTTTTTTTTCCCTTTGCCTTTTCCCCTTCTTAAGCGCTGCAAATGACTCCTTAACGGCATGCAGAGTGTGGTTACCTCAAGGATGCTGAAATGCTGTTTGAAAGCTTTTTTTTTTTTTTTAAATACTTGATTTTAGAGCTACCAAAAAAAATATTCAGAGGACAAAAATAAAATAAAAAGAACAGCGTTCGCAATGTATTATTAATACCAATAAATGGGAGCTGGTGGATTTAAAAGCCAAGTAGTAATGCATTCTCCTGGAGCAGTGAGCCTTTAAACAAGTTCAAGTTACTGAGATTGTGTAGTAAAAACTGGTAAAATGAAATATCTTTTCAGATAGGATAATAAAGACAAGCTATATTAACATACTCTTCCTGGGAAACACAAGCACAGAAGAAACATCAGCTGCTGTTCTTTATGAACTCGGTTGTGGAGAGGTTGGCAAGTGACCTGCAGAACTTCAGTTTTAACTCTGCTGCAGCCTGGAAACATCTTGATGAAAATCTGTGAGTGGGAAGAGCCACAGTGCTGCTCGGCTTGAAGGTGTCTCTGGGGAGGCATTTTCTCAACCGCGTGCCATGCCCCTGGGTGGAATATCTCCTGTCTGCAGAGCCGGCACGAAGCTTCGCATCGCGGTGATGCTTCACACCGACACCTCCACGGGGCTCCAGTGCATCAGAGCCACCCATTGCACAGGAAGGGATGGGGTGAGCACCTTGTAGGAATACAGGGGGTGAGATACCGGGGGCCCACCCAAGCCAAGGATCCTCCCCGCTACCTCATTCTTCACAGAATCAGAGGACTGTGCTCCCGCACCCTGCCCCAAAGCAGAAGCCTGCCCTGGCACTGTCTCTCTCCAGGGAAACTGAGCAGGAGGATCAGGGCACTGGGACATATCAAAGACTTAGAATTAAACCTTGTTAAGCCTTTGCTAGATTGCAAAGCTGTCAGAAGTACTAATCCAACTGATGAGTGTGAGGAGAAGTTATGCCAAGCCTGTGCAGAGGCACGAGTGATGGATGAAGAAGGATGGTGTAGAGGGAGGGAGGAAGATGCCAGTGATGGGATGGGAAAGGGTCTGATGCCAGCAGTGAAGTGCAGCCCTTGGCTGTGCTGTCAGTCAGAACAGCATGGCTTCTTTTACACTTTTATCTCCGCCCAGTCAACACCTTAAAATGCCTGTTCTCTAATTGCAAGTGCCCCCCTCGTATCCTGGAAAATTATTGCTCTCAGGTTTGTTAGTTCAGATATCACTTATAACATCTTATCTCTATGAACATTTTTTACTTTACTTTCTGCAAATGCCCCCAGTATCTACACAATTTTGTCTCCAGTAAAGACCGATACAGAAGTATCGGTGAGTTACTCTGTGCTTTCCATACTACTCTGAATTGCTCCCCCTCCTTGTGTCCCATGGGAAGGATGGCTTTTAGTGCACTAAGTTAATTTCCTGTTGTGTATGTACAGCACTTTTTCTACATAATTCCAGGCAGCCTTTCCTGTTTTCATAGAATGGCAGGTGTTGGGAGGGACCTCCGGAGATCATTGAGTCCAACCCCCCTGCCAGAGCAGGGTCACCCAGGGCAGGCCAC
>WTSP01013265.1:178289-220731 GCA_025331215.1 Actenoides lindsayi | reverse complement strand
CTTCCCTTCCTTCCCTTCCTTCCCTTCCTTCCCTTCCTTCCCTTCCTTCCCTTCCTTCCCTTCCTTCCCTTCCTTTTTTCCCCTTCCTTCCCTCCCATCTCCTCCCCAGTGCATTGCTCCAGCTCTACCCTCACTTCCAGGCAGTGTTCTCCACAGGACCTACCAAACACCAGGCACTGCAGCTTGGGTCGCCAGGAGTACCAAGGGGGGTCTGAGCTGCTCAAGCCTCAGCAGGGAGAAAAACATGAACCACAATCTGAGGACAAAGTCAACACCTTGGGTGGAAAATTAAATCAATGAAGCAACGTGAGCCAGAAAGTAACGGCAGCAAAGCTGGTTTCCAAATTGAAATGTGTTTGCTGGGGATTGTCCATCGACTTGGGGAGTTATTATTTCCATTTCTCTAGTTATGAATTAATTTCTGGAGAACTTAATCATCTCCTCCCTTCTCCCCTCCACAACCCCCTCTTCCCTTCTCCTTCTAATTTTCCACTTGACTGGGGATTCTCTGACAGTAAAAATTCAGGCTTAGAGGAGGTCCATGCAAGCTGCTCCATTAGACTGGATAATCTCATTGGAACCAGTGGCTTGAATAATAACACCTTCACCTCATGAGCTGCACCAGATTCAAATGACACTTAACACCCCGGGCTGCAGGGACAACTACGCCAGGGGAAGGGGTGGGTTGGAGCCTGCACCAAGCACCCTTTGTCTCCTGGCTCTGCCAACCTACCCACGCTCCTAAGGGCACATCTGCAGTGTGAGATAAACTCTGATCCCTGCCTTCTCCGGTGCCAAGACATCCTCGTCGTCAGGAGGCATCCTGAGCTTGATAGCTCTCTGCACCAGGGGAGCCTGGGTCCACCCTGGGTCTGGGCTGAAATTTTTTTGCTGTCTCAGTGGGTGAGGGATGAGTGAGGAGGAACACTCTACAGGCTGTCCCACCAGCTGATGTCTCCACTTCTGCTTTTCTTCAGCACGTTCGGCAGGTTGGAGCAGTGCCGTTTAACTTGGGCTTGATGCACTTCAGGCTATTGCCAAATCTCCCTTTTACTTTCACAACGGAAGCTAGACCTTGCTAAGCCACCATTTCCCTGCATGCAGAGCATCCATGTGACTTTAGCTCCACCCAGAATGTCTGAAAGGGTCCTTCCCCTAATTTATAACCCACCTGAGAGCACAAACTCACCATGGGCTCTGTTTCTGCTGTCTGGTCTTTCCCTCAGTGTGCAGTGCCAGACTATTGTCTCCCTCCTGGATGCAACTAAAAACCTGAGTTCTGCCACCAACCCATAAGATGGATGGTTTGACACCAGGATTCTGGATTGGATCTTGTAGGGTTGATCATGAAGACCTTCAAGTCTAGCAGGACTCTATTGTTCTTCGAGGGCATAGTTGGACTCTTGCCCATCACAAATTATCACACTGGGAGAAGATGTCTCCTATGGGTGGGTCACACATGACAGACAAGTTCATGAAACTACACTTGAAGTCTCACCTCCTTCAGCATTCCCAGCCCTTTCCCACCATCAATCCACACTGGATCCACACTATGACTTCACAGCCTGTGGTGTAGCATTGCTGGGCACTGTCACAGCCAGAAGAAAGAAAAACTTCACTTAGTGACTCCCATGATATCCACCAGTGCAACCTGGCTATCCTGCTCACCCAGGAATCTCAGAATTGTCCTGAGAGGAGCATCATGCAAGTTTGCTCCAGAAACGACATGCTTTTAAAAAGGAAGGAAACTAGGAAAAAGTATGTGGGAGGTGGACACCTGGAACTTCTCATAGTCGGGTCTTCTGCCATGCATCTGAGAACCCAGCCTGCCAGAGGTCATTCACAGCAATTTTTTGGTGTTTTAACCCATCCCTTCCAGCCCTGCACGCATGGGGAAATTCATACATCATGTGCCAACAGCCTTTTCCTTGCAGCTGGAGTCTTAGCTGAGATCTCTAGCGAAGCCTCGGGTCAGGGAGTGCTTTTGTGGTGCCTCATGGTGTGAGGGACAGGGTCAGTAGGGTGTGCCAGACCAGTCTAGGAGCTCCTCTTGTTTTAGGGGAGCAATGCCCAAGCACCTCCTTTTAGCTGAATGGTTAAAGCAGCAGAGGGATGAAACAAGGATTAGAAATGTATTCAAAATACTGTATTTATGCATGGGTATGTATGCATGTACATATGTATTACAAATGGTGTGGCCAGCAGGACTAGGGAAGTGATTATACCTCTGTGCTGGGCTCTGGGGAGGCCACCCCTGGAATTCCGGGGTCAGTTTTGGGCCCCTCACTCCCAGCAGGACCTTGAGGGGCTGGAGTGTGGCCAGAGAAGGGCAACAGAGCTGGGGAAGGGGCTGGAGCACAAGGGTGGTGAGGAGCAGCTGAAGGCCCTGGGCTTGTTGAGCCTAGAGAAAAGGAGGCTCAGGGTAGACAGGAAGCTGAAACCAGGTAGGAGTTGGTCTCTTCTCCCAAGAAACAAGTGATAGGACAAGAGGAAATGGCCTCAAGTTGTTCCAGGAGAGGTTTAGTGTGGATATTGGGAACAATTTCTTCCCCAAAAGGGTTATCAAGGCCTGGTCCAAGCTGCTGAGGGAAATGACAGAGTCCCCATCCCTGAAGGGATTTAGAAGACATGTGGATGTGGTGCTGAGGGACATGGTTTAGTGGTGTCCTGGCAGGGTTGGGATAACATATGGACTCGATGACCTCTTGCCTCTTACAAGAAAAATGTTTCTGTGATTCTAAGGATCATTTCTAGGGTGATCTGAAGTCCTGGGTCTTTCGTTTCCTGTGAGTTGGCTCTGGGTGCACCTTTGCTCAACTCTAAATGTCTGTGCAGAGGCAGTTTGCTCTCCTTGATGGGTAGACAGTCACTGCAGGGAGCACTCAGGCTGCCTGATGTGGCCCTTAGTTTTTAGCAGAGAAGAGGCTTAGGAAGAGGAGAACTGAGCTGCTTCTCTGACTTTTTGGCTGGAGCATGTTTTGGGCAGAGAAGGGCAATGAGACTAAGATTAAAGTCCTTCCTGATATATTTTTCTTGTTGTTCTTCTCCCCTCTGAATTCCCTTTTCTAGTACGCAGTGTGAAGGAGCTAAGCTGTGGAAGTCAGGATGAGGCATAACTTGAGTAGGGTTCTTCTTGTTATTTGTGTCAGTCGGGGTGAAATGCTGACTGAGATAGTTAGGAAGCTCTAGCTCTACCCAAAGGCCTGTGCATCAGTCATGTTGACGGTCTGAAAACTACCATGTAAACACATTTTCTCCTTTATTTATGACTTCTGAGACAGTTTACCTGTTGAAGGCTGTGCACCCAGCTCAGCCAGTGTTTTTTCCTTGCTCTGAAGAGACAAATACCCTAAAGATGAGTCAGGAACTCCAGGCATGACCTGGGGGGGGTTGGTGCTTGTATTTTCCAGGCAGCAAATCCCATCACAGTGATTTCACATGTCACAGAGAAAACCAAGCCTGGGTTAAGGGGTTCCTTGGCTTAGTTTTCCCCAGTGAGGCTTAACTCTCTGCACAGAATGCCTCTTCTTTCCAACTGGAACCATGGGGCAACCGGACACCTCCCTTTCCAGGTCTGGGGATTTGATGTCATTTTTTCTTTTCTAGCCTGTGGTTTTTCAGGCTTCTAATTGTGCTGCTGTAAAGCATGGGGGAAGTTTGGGCCTGGAGGGAAGAATTGTCTCCTGCCAGCAGCAAACACCAGAGCTATGGCACATGTCACTGTCTGTTGGCTCTGCTGCCGGGGGACGTGGGCAGATGGATGGATGGATGCATGCAGGCAGGAGGAGAAGGAAAGGGAAGGAGCTGCAGGGTGATGTGAAAAAGGAGATATTGATGCAGGACAAAAGGAGCCGTGGAGAGGGAGAGCTCGGTTTGAGAAACTTACTGGGGTCCCCTATGCCCTGCAGCTTTCTGGTTGAAACTACTTGGGGTAAGGGATTTATAGAGGTGGGGGATTTAAATTAACAGTGTTCAAGCCCAAACGTCTATCCTGTGGAAATGTTTTCTCTCTTCTTACTGTGCTTTCCCAAGTCAGGACAGCAGATGCTAATAGCAAAAGAATAATTAAATTACATCCTGGCTGAGCCTGGCAGTGATTCAGTATCTGTGTAAGTGGAGGGCCCCTTACAGTGTACTTCCCATGGCTCCCCACGTCTCCTTGAACACAGATGCTGTGCTCCTCATTTAGTTTTCCTGCCTTGTTTGTCCTTTAAGAGGGGAGGCTGCAGCAGCACCAAGACCTCCAACCTGTTTTGTAGGACTGCTAGGTCTCACTGGAGTCTTGGCAGTGAGTCAGAAGGAAGCTTCAGGATCACTGATTTGGATTAACCTCCATCACTGAGCAGCACACTCCAAATTTTACCTTTCTGACAGCCTTGGCATCTCCCATTGTCTTCACCAACAGATGTTTGGCATTTGTGAAAAGACCGGGGAAAAGACCAAGTATATTTCTCTGGAGTTCACAGAATCACAGAATGTTCGGGGTTGGAAGGGAACTGGAAAGATCCTCTAGTCCAACCCCCCTTCCAGAGCAGGATCACCTAGAGCAGGTCACACAGGAACAGATCCAGGTGGGTTTTGAATGTCTCCAGAGCAGGAGACCCCACAACCTCCCTGTGCAGCCTGTTCCAGGCTCTGTCACCCTCACTATGAAAAAGTTTCTCCTTATGTTTCCATGGAACCTCCTATGTTCCAGTTTGCTCTTGTCCCTTGTCCTATCATTTGACATCACTGAGAAGAGCCTGGATCCATTCTCCTGACACTCACCCTTTATATATTTATAAACATTAATGAGGACTCTCCTCAGTCTCCTCCAAGCTAAAGAGACCCAGCTCCCTCAGCCTTTCCGCAGAAGGGGGATGTCCCAGTCCCTTAATCACCTTTGTGGCTCTGCGCTGGACTCTCTCCAGCAGTTCCCTGTCCTTCTTGAACTGAGGGGCCCAGAACTGGACACAATATTCCAGATGAGGCCTCACCACGGCAGACTAGAGAGGGAGGAGACCATCTCTTGACCTACTAACCACACCCCTTCTAATACACCCCATGAAGCCATTGGCCTTCTTGGCCACAAGGGCACATTGATGGTTCATGACCATCTTGCCATCCACCAGGTCCCCCAGGTCCCTTTCCCCTACACTGCTTTCCAAAGCAGTTACTCAAGAGAAGTTCCCGCAGAGAATTCAGGGATGATGTTTCAAAGCACCTGAATCAGGCCATGAACAAAGAACGTTAGCCCCTTTGAACAAATTATTTGCATCAGCCCTGGCAGAGGAGAACATGTAGGAGTGTAGGTGTTATCTACCCAGGTTCTGGGGAAGACACTCACAAATATTATTAGCATGAATAGGATGCGCCATGATAGGATGCTCTCTGGGAAAAGTAATTTTGTTCATTAATTACTTGCCTTATCTAGCAACCTCGTTCCCTTTCTCTTGCTTTCTTCTTTTTTTAATTTTCTTTTAAATGACTCTAAGTGAATTCAGTGCTGGGAAAGTTATTTTACTTCCTCCTCAGAGACAGAAGCTTGTATTACTCAGGTAGCCTTCAGATGAATCTTCAGGGGGTTTTCCATCTTCATTTGAAGCCCGGTCTTTTATGGGCAGATGGCAAAAGATGGTTCCAGGCAGAAATCCTGTGATTTCTTTCTTGTGGACCACCTCAGTGCTCTGGACTGAGCGCAGTTCACGTGTGTGCCTTTGGCTTGAGATCTGCCTGCTGCTCATGATTTCGTGCTCTGAGATTCTCCTCCTGCCCGTAGCTTCCAGGCTTGTCTTGTGCCTGGTTGGTTCAGTAACAAAAAGAGTCAGAGGGCTGTGATTTAAAGGACAGCAGAGCAGAGAGACCCTGCAGCTTCAGAGATGTCCTTTCCTTGTGTCTTTGACCCTTGCAAGAGGTTGGGAAGGGTCAGTGGATGAAGGCGGTGATACCCTCCCAGATGTGATGCCCTCCCAGATGTCAAACACATGTTTTGGCTTTTTTCAGACTGTTTCTACGGCAAGGAAGAGGTTTCTTCCTGGGTCCTGTGCATTTCCAGCAAAACTGCTGCTAGTGGATTTCAAGTGAGTTTGCAGTGTTAGGTGGGAATCAACGAACACCAGGGCCCATCAGGGCAGCCCACCTTCATGGCACAAGTTTCCCTGGAAACTGAAGCCAATCAAAGTAAAGTTGTCCAGGCTGAAATGCCACCATCACCTGCAACCCAAGGCTGTGCCCCACCTGGAGCCAAGTCCCCACCCCAAAGCTATTCAATCCCAGTTGCTGACTGATGCTACAGATCTTGTTGGGGCTCTCTGGTGTCTCTCTGAACACGATGGCTGCCATGGGAGGAACAGGGCCTTTCTGTAATGCTGAGCAGTACCAGCTGAGGAATGGTGTTTCAGCATTACCTTCCACAGCCCCCCTCCCTTTCCACACTCTCCTCCCCCTGTGCCAGCAAACAATTTCCAATTCTTCGTTGGACAAAGGCTCCAAGTTTCCAGGGATTTGCATGTGAAATGTTCCCGTTCATCTCAGGCTTGAATGAGCCATCAAAATGCTCATCAGGGATCTGCCTACAGAGGCACACACACGTGTACACAAAAATCACTCGTCCCTGGCTGCACCCCATCCGTGCGTGAGCTGGTGTGGTCCTTGGGCCACCTCTGAACCTTTGTTCACAGGCTGTGTCTGAGGAGCAGGTTGCATTTGATGGTTCCAACCCAGGGCCCCCCAGGCAAGATTAAAACAGGACCAGACCATCTGAAGCTGTGGAAACTTGGGGAAGGGGGGTTAAGGGGAAGGAGAAGGGACATGAAATCCCCCAAAGCAGGGGGGAGGGATGTTGTGTGTGGAATGCCTGGCTTTGTAGGGCGGGAGATGGAGGAGTAAATCCCTTGCACCCCACGCCCCGCGGGGCTCCAGGGGTGGGCTTATTCAATTTCTGCTATAGAGGGAGGAGCCCACCTGGGGACAGAGATAACGGGCGGGCGGTGGGATTGTCGTTCTGCAGCATAAGCCGGGAGAGTTATCAGGGCAGAAACTCAGCTTCTATTACCATGCATTAGAATAGATTAGCAGGCAGAGCAATTAGCATGCTCACTCTATTTGGCGAAGTGACAGGGTCGGTGGTGGTGGGCAGGAGGCGCAGGGGGAAGAGGCAGCTTTAGCAGGGCGCTGTTTCCCTCCCCAAACTGCAGCCCAAGGATGGAAGGGACTTGTGGTCCTTCTCCCCACTGGGACACTGATAAGAGCAGGGATGGGGTGTGAGTTTGGTCTGTAATCTGATATTTCCTGTGGCTCGTGGTCCCTGAAAAATTGCCCCGGGAAGTTGTAAAGCTCCAAAGAGTGAATTTCAGCTTTCTTGAGTTGTCTTTTCCATGTCTCTTTGAGAGAAGCTACAGACTTCCAGGTCTCCAAATATCACCAGTTTAAAAAAACCCCAAACACTGCTTTGGCTTCCCTAGGCCACCCTGATGGCCTTTTTCCCATCTTTACCTGGGCTCATCTTTGATGCCCAAAGAGCAGGTTTCTCGAGGAGATTAACTTGTTTGTGGTGAGAGACAAAGATGAAAACAGGAGTCCAGCTCCCTCTTCAAATGGATATGAATTTTCAGGGAAAGCTTTTCCTTCTCTCACCACCGGGACAGGTTTCACAGAATCCAAGCACGATGAGGGTTGGAAGAGACCTCTGGAGATCATCTTGTCCAACACATCTGCTAAAGAGTGTTTGTCTAGATCAGGTTGTCCAGGGCTGCATCCAGGTGGGTTTTGAGAGTCTTCTGGACAGCCTGTTCCAAGGCTCTGTTACCCTCACAGGAAAGAAGTTCTTCCTTATGTTTATGTAGAACTTCCTGTGTTCAACTTTGTGCCCTTTGAACCCTTGTCCCGTCACTAGGCACCACTGAAAAGAGTCTGGCCCCATCCTCTTGACCTCCACCCTTTAGAAATTGATAAGCATTGGTGAGATAAGCATTGATAAGAGTTTCCCAGGAATGATCCTGTGCATGGTCTCAGCTTGGATTTGTCCTTCTTTCCCTATAGCATCTCCTGCCCTTTAGTCCTGAATAGAGTATCCTGGGCAAGTGGATAAAATTTAACTCCTTGCTGGCAGGGAGAGCTAGATGTCAGCTATCTTCTGGCAGGGATGGAGGGCAGCCTGGAGGCCAGAAAGAGTAGACAGGCAAGGATGGCTATTCACCACATAAAGTTTAAGGTCAATTATGCCCGTGTCTTGGCATTTATGGCATCCCTGTGCTTAGGAGCCTGAGGGAACCTGGAAATGTCAAAACATTGCTAAAACTGACCTTAAACTTTACATGCAAGTGGGACTGAATCTCCTTTGGTTTTTTTCCTGACTCCAGCCAGAAAATTACTTTGGGTCCAGCAGAGGGAAAGGCAAATTTCAGCCTCTCCCTCCTTCCCCAGCCTTGCTCCCCCCTTGTGATAAAGTGATCTCAGGAGATGCAAAGCCAGCCCTCTGCATTGGTCAGACTTTGGCTAAAACAAACCTCTTCTTACATCCCCAGATTCTTTTAATTGCTTTGTTCCTGTCTCATCCTCCTTTCCAACTGGGAAATCAAAAACTTCTCCCCGATAAAAAATGAAGCTGTCATATTGCATCTCATCCTGAAAGAGGGACCAGACTAATGAGACTGATTCAGACCATCGCAGCCAGATAGCTTGAATCTCCAGAGCCTCCTGGAAATGAACGTCTCTCTCTGTGTCCTGCTGTTCCTTTCACAGGCTCCTGTCCCCAGCCCTGGCTAAAAATGTCATTAGGATGGTCTGCACTTGGCTTCCTCTGAGCTCCCTCTGCTGACCACCTTGCAAAAGGCATCGCCGACCTACTGTATGTCGGGTCTTTTGAGTAGACAACTCTGCTGGTCTCTGAGCAAGGACTCCAGGCAGAGCAGGGACAGAGACTCTCAGGCCATCCCTGTGTGCGATGTTTGTGGCTGGAAGGCAGGCTGGGGAGACAGGTAGGACATCAAGTGATCCTCTTCCAGAAGCTGCCTGGCTTTGTGTAGAGAGGAAAAACCCGAGTGATGTGGCGATGCCAGAAGTCTCCCTGGCACCTCCCAGGCTCTGCCTCTGCCCCAGTTTTGCCCAGGACACAGGTGCTGGTGTGGTACAAGACCAAAGACTTTGAGGAACAGGCATGCTTTCTGCTAGTTCATTTTGGAGGAGGTGCCCCTTTCCCTCTGGGGCAAAGATTGCTGCTATTGGACTGTCCCTGCATCCGCAGCTAGATTTCAGATTCCCAAATTGTTAGGTCTGTATTGAGCTGGGGATGGGGGACCCTTTTCAGTTTGACCCTTGCCAGTCACCTGCAAGTGCAGCCTGCTTCACCTTGGGCTCTTGCTGGCCTGGGAAATCCTCCCTTGAAGTTGAACAGACAGAAGAAATAAAAAAATCATTGCCTTTCATCCTGTCTTGCTCCAGGACAGCTGAGACCATCTGGTCTTTTCAAGGTCTTCAAATTGAGATCTAAATAAGATTTCCCTGAATGTTTCCCCTCATTCCCTTTACACTCCTCCCGAAATTTCTCCTTGGATATATCTATCCAACATACCTGGGCAAGGAGACCACTGGAGTTGGTGGAAAGGTCAGACCGTGAAGCTTGGGAAGAGGTAGGAGTGCTTGTGGTTTGGACCATGTGAGTGCTCACACCAGCACTGCACATCTCTGCCCTCACAAAAAGTCTGGGACATAAAAGCTGCCTGCTGGTCCCTTTGGCCCCACTCTCCTCCCCTCTCTCCATGCCCCTGTCCCTGCTCCACACACACCCATGTTCTCTTTCCCCATATCTTATTTCCTCTTGGTTGGGCATGAGGAGATAAGGAGACACATGACAACCCTGGTGATAAAAGTCAAGGGTACAGACAGACAACCTGAGAAGAGAAGAAGGCAGGACCAAAAGACAGGCTGAATTTAAAGGGAAGATCTCAGGAGACGTGAGAAAAACATTGGAAGCTGCATCCAAGCAAAAAAACCGCAGAACTGGGAAGGCGTGAGGGATGGGATGGGGCAAGTTGGACACAAGCTGAGGACCTTGGTGTGAGTGAGCACACACCACAACAAAATGTCTAACAATGATCATGCTGGGGAGACAAACGGGGATCCCAACATGGAGTCTGTGACCCATCAAAATGTCCCATCCTGCCCCAGTGGGGGGCTGGTGAGAGTGGGTTCCCACCTGCCACCTTGAGTTTACCTGCACTGGAGTGGAAGGTGGAAGGAAAGGGTGACAGTGGTTATTCTGTCAAAAAGTGACTGAATTTGTCCCCTGTGGGAAGTACCACTGCTTGGAATCAGAAAGGGAAGCTAAAATGTCAAAACCTTCCTTCAAAACAACGATGCCCACAAATTACCTCTTTGGAGGGTCTGGAAGGCTGTCATTTCAGGTTGCTGAGCTGACCCAACCCATTGGGCTGTCTCTCATGCTGCTCCCTCCCACCTTTGGCATCAAATGCAGGTGACTGGTGTCCCTCTTCTTCCTCACAAGCCCATCTCACTGGCCAGATTATGAGTCTTGCAGTGCGAAAGCAGTCCAGAGAAAATTGTTGTGCACCAAAAGGGGAGGCTTCTGTAAAAAAAGAAATAATTTGTTTGGGTTTTACTTCTGGGATTCTTTTATTTTTAATGGCAAGATGATTTTTTTCTGTCTTCGCATTAAAAAAAAAAATTGTATAATGTGCTAATTGCCATTTGTTGAAGAAAACAACAGCCCTGTGTTCTTGAGTAGCAATGTCTGATCGGATCCAGTCACCACTCTTTTGTCTTGAAAACTGTTTTTAATTGACAAAATTGCAGATAAGTCCTTTTCCATTGCCAGAAAACTGACAATTGTTTTGTGTCTCATATCAGAAAAGTTTAGGCTGCTTCTGGGGAAAAAAAAAATTAAAAATGAAAGAAAATAGAGATTCTAGATCTTTTCCTTTATCAACAGCTGTGGATATAGGTAAGAAAGAGTCAGTCAGGGCTATATGCTGTTTTCCTGACTGCACTATTTCCACTTCCCTACAAAAAAACCCCAAAAGGGAAGAAAATAAGATTTACATAAACTATCACCTTTGCTTTCTCCTCCCAGGACTATTTTCCTCTATCTATTTAATCCACTCAGGGTGTCAGTTCACTTGGTTTCCATCAGGGACCACCAGATCTGACTTATGGTATGAATTAGCAATGTTGTCCATGTTGTGTTCAGGGAAAACAAAGAGCTTGCAAGTGGAGGTGCATCCCACTTGACCCTTCTTGTACCTGGTCTATCCAGATACATGGAGCTCTTGGGTCTGTGCTCAGCTTCTGCAGAGATTTCCGAGCTTCAGATTAACCCTCCTAACCTTGGACGTTTAGGGACAAACCCTTGAGGTGGTGGAGCGAGTCTGGGCTTGGTTTGACAAGCCCTAACAAGGCAGAAGAGCATCTCACTGCAGAGGTGGAATAGCACCTTACCCAACTGCAGCTGGCATATGCAGTATGTGGACCCAGCAGGTTGCTGGAAGTCCCAGATGGTAGACCTGGGATCTCTTGGGTCTCAAAAAAGGGCTTTCATCCCATCCCCAGGAGACCTGGGCTTTGCTCTGTTCCCTGACACACGTGAGCCTGTGCCTCCCTTTCCTGCCTCTGTGTGGCAATGTTTCAACCTCGCAAAGGTGTCGTGAAGTTTAATTAGCTCCAGGCAAAGCCCTCTGAGGTGCTGAGATGAGCGATGCCGTAGAAGCGCGAAGTATTAATTTAACATTATTAAAATAATCGGTTAGCGGATGGTGAACAGAGGGTTAGCGTTAGCTGTATTTACTCTTCATGGGAGATGAGGAGGAAATAACATTCCTCATGGTTCAGCGGTAGGACCGGTTCCTCCGTGTTCGTTGGAATGGTTTGGGCAGAAGCGGGACGCTGGCAATTGTTAGAGGTGCAGCTGATAATGAAGTCGCAGGTGTCACGAAGATGTCGAGAGAAGCACCGCGTCTGCACCGTAATCTTATGCAAATCAGCTCGGGAGGGGAATACGCTCTTTTAGGTGTCTTAAGCGTAATGTGATGCCACTGGGTGGGAGTTACACGCCAGCTAATTACAGCATGAATAGCAGTGAATTAGGTTATATGGCAGCGGCAAGTGATCTCGGCATATTGACAGACCCAGCGTGGCAGAGTGGCTATTTTATTAAAGCAAAAACAGTTGTTGGCAGTACAAGGCGAGGGTTTGGGCTTTTTTTTTCTGCCTAAGCCGTAATAGACGCACCAGCTGAGAGCACAGCAGAGTCACGACAATCTCCCAGGACTCAAAGCACACCCTGAGTCTCAGCAGAGACAACAGAAATGAGGAGTTGGGGTTGGGATATTTCATTCTTCCTTTCACAGCCCAGCTGCCGTGGGCAGGCAGCTGCTTTCCCAGTGACCACACTTCTAAGGCAGGCTCTTGCATCTGGAAGTACTTATTTATTACAAGTCCCATTTGCCTTTATTTCCAATTTGCTGAACCTACTTTTTGGGCCGCGTTGTCCCCTCTGGGCAGCTGCCTTCGGCCTCTGGCCGCTTTGTCACGTTGGTTCCGGAGTTTCGGCCAACACCATTCAGGGATTTGAGAGCCTGGTGCTGGAGGGCAGTTCTTTGCTCTGCACACACTGAAAACATTTTCTGTGCTCTTTTCCCCCACCTTTGGGGGAAGGTAGAACATTTTTGGTAGTGCAGAGGAAGACTGGAGTGAGGAGGTTTCTTTATGTCAGGCTGGTATCTTTTTCTTCTCCCCTGGAAATCCACCACATTTTGCTTCTAAGAGCCTGGGAGAGTGCAGTGTGTAAACCCATGGGATCACAGGATGCCTCTGATTGGAAGAGACCTTCAAGATCATCTAGTCCAACCTTCGACCCAACACTGCAAGCTCACCACTAAACCATGTCCCTGAGCACCAGCTCCACACGCCATTTAAATGCCTCTAGGGATGAGGACTCCATTGCCCTGGGCAGAACATTGCAATGGTTGAGAACCCTTTCAATGAAGAAACATTTCCTAATATCCAGCCTAAACTTCCCCTGGTGCAGCTTGCAGCCATTCCCTCTTCTCCCTAGAAGAGGCTGTCCCCCTCCTTGCTCCAACCTCCTGTCAGGGAGCTGTCAAGAACCAGAAGGTCTCCCCTCAGCCTCTTCCTCTCCAGACTAAACAAGCCCAGCTCCCTCAGCTGCTCCTCACAGGACTTGTGCTTCAGGCCTTTCACCAGCCTCACTGCCCTTCTCTGGCCACGCTCCAGCACTTCTGTGTCCTTCTTACAGTGGGAGCCCCAGAACTGACCACAACATCCAAGGTGTGGCCTCACCAGTGCCAAGTACAGGGGGACAATCACCTCCCTACTCCTGCTGGCCACAGTGTTTCTAATACAAGCCAGGATGTCATTGGCCTTCTTGGCCACCTGTTCACACTGTTGGCTCATATTTAGTTGACCAATGATCAATACCTCCCAGGTCCATTTCCAACTTACAACCACACATCCCCAAGTCTGTAGCTCGTCATGGGGTTGTTATGACCCAAGTGCAGAACCTGGCACTGGGATGCTCCACATGCTCCATGTGCTCCAGCTCAGGATAGATAAGGTGGTCAAGGAAGAGGAGATGAGGGAAACTATGGGCAAAAAGCTCTGGAGAAGAGCCCCCATCACTTCTTTCTGCATGGATGAACCTGCAAAATCCACTGTCAGGTGACTCCATTCTTTAGTCTTCATTTATGCATCAGCTAGGATCACCTGGGATGAATTACGAGATCTACTTGAGAGAGTCCAACGGAGGCTATGAGGATGATGAAGGGGCTGGAACACTTGCCTTATGAGGAAAGGCTGAGAGCCCTGGGGCTGTTTAGTCTGGAGAGGAGAAGACTGAGAGCGGATTTAATTAATGTCTATAAATACATAAGGGCTGGGCATCAAGAAGGCAGGGACAACCTCTTTTCACTTGTGCCCTGTGATAGGACAAGGGGCAATGGATTCAAGCTCAAGTACAGGAAGTTCCACCTCAACATGACGAAAAACTTTACTGTAAGAGTTGTAGAGCACTGGAGCAGACTGCACAGAGAGGCTGTGGAGTCTCCTGTGGAGACTTTCCAGACCTGTCTGGATGCATTTCTGCATGATCTGCTCTAGTTTTGTCCTGCTCTGGCAGGGGGGTTGGACTCGATGATCTCCAGAGGTCCCTTCCAACCCCTAATATTCTGTGATCCTGTGAAGTTATTTGCTCAAAAAATTGTAATTCACATTTGTGATGCCTTGCCCTCGTAGTAAGAGTATGTTGGACACCTGGTTCCCTCTTACCCGGTGACCCAACAGCCAAAGAATCATAGAATCGTATAATGGTAGGGGTTGGAAGGGATCTCCGGAGATCATTGAGTCCAACCCCCCTGCCAGAGCAGGCCACACAGGAACAGATCCATGTGGGTTTTGAAAGTGTCTAGAGAAGGAGACTCCACAATCTCTCTGGACAGACTGTTCCAGTGCCCTGACACTCTCACAGTAAAGAAGTTTTTTTCTCATGTTGAGGTGGAACTTCCTGTGTTTCACCTTGCTACCCTTACCTTTTGTCCTATCATGGGGCACAACTAAAAATTAAAAGTAGCCAGTACAGATAGAAACACAGATGTCTATTAGTGATGCTATTTAGCCATCGTATACTGTTTTCTACTTTTGCCTATGCATAAAGCAAACCATGAGGGGGAGGTAACTGAGTTACAAACAGTGTCTAGAGTAATTTAGTGGATGAACACCTGAAGTGTCTGCTGCACATCCCTATTCTCCATGCTGCTGTGCCTGTCAGCAGAGGAAGTGATTGGCATTGGCTTGCGGATCTGAAAGAAAGTGGGCAACTCCAATTTTAGTAGCACAGACAGCGCAGAGAAGGGCTGAGTACAACATGTCTTTTTTTTCTCTCAAATCAAGGGTGGTGGGCTACAAAGGTTTCAGAATCAAAAGAAGATGCTTTTAGTGAGCTCTTTCTTGTTCAAGCAGCAGTTTGTTGACACTGGGCAGGGATGGACTGCACTGGCTCTGAAGTGACTATTATCTGACATGATTAATAACAAACATTTGAAATAAGGAAATGACCTGTCCATTCAAAACCATCTGTAGCTTCTCAGGTCTCTTGATTTCATCACATCTATCCTCTTGGTCTCACTGTGGAATCTAATGCAGATTTGTTATTGCAGGAGAGGGCAACTCATCTCTTGTAGCTGAGGTGTCCCCCTCAGTAACGCCTCTATCTCTCCTTTGGCTGTAAATGAACCTCAGCTCACCAGGTAAAGCCAAGTACCAAACTTCAGCAGTTAAAGTTTGGCAAGAAGTACCCCCCCCCAGGATCCCTGTGACAGTCAGATGTCTGGCTCTTGCTGAATCGCAGCTGCTTTAAGCACTTGTGAAAACCTCATCTGTGATTTCACAGGGAGCCTTCCTGCTGAGGCTGAGAAAATGAAATCCATACGTTTGACTTTAAAAACCTTTTTGGTTAAGTTTCCTCATTTTAAAAATTTATTATTGTAATCATTATTGTTTTTAAAGATTTTTTAAAAAGTCGTGTCCTGCTGCTAGCTTCTGTTCTAATTTTCCCTCTGCTTGGAGTGGAGGCAGTGCCAATGTGCTCAGTGGTGTTTACAGTAGAGGGTCAACTGCAGCCAGTTCTTCAGCAGCTTCCCAACTTGTTCAGCTGCATGGTAAGAGCACAATGGCAACGATATGTCTGTAACTGCTCATGGAAAGAGCATTTTAAAAGGTAAAGAAATAAATTTAAGGAAGGAGAAGGGAACAAAGAAAAAAGAAAGAGCAGAGCTAAGGCTGAGACAGTGTCAAAGAGATGGAATATACATCTCAGACAAAATCTAAAAGCAGATCATTACCCAAAAAATACTAGCTGTAAGCAACAGTTTGCAGTGCAGAAGGAATATTTATCCACTGATGTTTTGATAGTCTTTCTGTTGCTTTTGGCTTGCTTTCACCGAGGTGTAGGAACGGAGGTTTGGAGGTAGCTGTGGGATGCTGGGGTCTAATCCTACGGATGCCCTTGCTACATGATGCTGGCTGAGTCATTAACCCCACTGTGCATCAGGGACTGGGCATTGTTGTGCCAGGAGCTGCATACCCCCAAAACAGAGAGTACTTGAGCCAAAGGGTTTGTACAGGCACAGGAAGTAATTTGGATAACCAAAGACTGACTGTTTGGGGTCACTCAAGGTCCCTTTGAGTATCTCCTAACAGTGGGTACATTGAACAGGGTATTTACAGAGCACTCCCCACCCTACTGCAACCCTCCAGCTTCCACCACAGCTTTGCTGCTCAGGGGCCTCTTTGACCCAGAAAAGGTATTTTGTGTTTAAAAGCAAGAGAGAGGCTGTGAATCTAAATTCTGTGCCATCTTTTCTTCTGCGGCTGGCATGCCTTATTCCTGTTTAGTTTAGCTCACTTTCAAGCAGATTAAACTAAACTGGTACACAGCACTCTTATTATAGAATAAGTGCTCACAGAGAGAGCTGTTCAGGAATAATTATTCCAATTTAAATGTTTCTGAATAATTCTATGCAACGGCAAGTTCTGAGCAGAGAGACAGCGGGTTGATGTGGCATACAGATGGGGAGAGCAAGGAGCCATAATACAGCATGTGAGTATGTGTGCTGGAGTCCCTGTTTTAAATGTTAACACAGCCAGTCAGGAACAGAAACACACCAGGTGATCAATATGTTCAATGAAAACTAACACGATCCTGGTGAAGTCTGACCATTAAATACGCCCAGCTAACTCCTCCTGAACAAGACACATCGCAGAGCTTACTCCCCAAATAATTTAGCAAATAGGTTTGAATAATGAAAGCAATCCAGAAAAACCACCATCTGCTTATGGACAATTTGCAAACAGAAAAAAAAAAGTAGCAGCATTCTTCTAATAAATCGATCTGTTACGAATTATTCACGCAGCTCTAATTAACATTAGGATTCTTAATTTCTCCAGGCATCCCTAGTGCAACAATACTTTGATTCCTCTGCATTTTCTATCCAAGACCCTCCGAACACCTTGCAAACATTCAGGAGGGCAGGGGATGAAATAGAGACACACATCTAAGCATGTGTCATTCTGCAGCTTTCACTCATTTACATCCCTGGGCATGGCAGCTTCTGCCCTTTTCATCTGCAATCGTTTTGGGTCCTGTTATTACACTGATGCAAAAGAACTCTGCAGGTGAGTGAAAGTGGCGATTTCGAGCATGCTCAAGTGCTACAGGGACACAAGATTTGTCCTTTGTATTCTCATTTGATAGTGGATTGCTTCAGCTTTAACAGCAAAACAATCACTGTAATGTCTAAGGTCCAAATTTTCAAAGGTGTTTTGGTACCTGAGAACACAAAATAGGTGCCTAAATTGCCATGGCAATGCAAGCCACTAATAGAGTTAGAAATAAAGTCAGGAGAAAATAAATTTTTTCCAATTTTTATGGATACAAAACAAGTAAATCTACCTACATCCTTTTTACCTCCACTTCACTACAAACACAGAAGTCTCGATTTGTGACAAATGGTCTCCTTTCACAATTCTTTTACTAAAGCAATAGTACCTTTTTAGCTACAATATTCCCAACAATGGAAGCTGCACATTTGCGGTCTGGAATTATGCAGTATAATGAGTTATGAGTCAGCATTACCCACTTATTATGGCAGGGGGATGGCTCCTATATTGCTATTTGAGCAGAGCAGATTTACACCCCAGCAAAACCCTAATGTGTAGAGAACAGTGATGTTAAAGTCAGCCTTAATTCTAGCTTTATGGAAGTTAAATGTTAGGGTTTTTCATTACAGACAAGTTGGGCTAAAAATGAATCCTCATTAACAGAATGCTGTGATATACGGTTACATCTTCCCTGTTGGCCAGAATGTACCGTCTCTGAATTTAGCTGAACAATTTCATATGGCATTTTCCTGCTTACTCCTCCTCCTTCACAGTTCAAGAATAGGAACGGCTCTTACGACTGAAGGACAGAAGTTGTTTTTCATTAAAGTATCATCGTTTAGAAAAGCCAGCCCAATTCATCTACTCTCCCTACATGTCATTAAACACACTCAGCATGCAGCATCTTGGATGCCTCGCAGGTGATGTCCTCGGCTACCTTCAGAGTCAAGCTTGCTGCTTCCCTCCTCTCACAGACTCCTGGCTCCCCAGCACTTCCATGTTACCTCCTCATTTCCAAATCAAACACATCTTTATTAACCTCTGACTTTCCTAGGTAAATCCTGAGGTTTCCTCAGGGAAATAAAAATCAAAGCCTCGCCACGCTTCAAGAAATATTGGCAGCTGATAAAAAGGTAAGTGCGATCTTGGGTCTGTAGCTCAAGGAGAGAGGATCAGAAAACTTTATAACCTTGGGCGTGCCAAGCCACAGTGTACCTGAGGTAACAGCCTGGTGTCTAGCTATGAGTGTTTCAGCCTTATAATACACAACTGCCTGACAGGGAAGTTGAGATGATAAGTTCTGCAAGATAGGATGGAGCCTGAAGGTTATGATTTGTAACTATCAAAAGACCTATCCAAGTAATACTTTATTTGGAAACAGTATTTTTTACCTCTTGGCAAATCTGGGACTCTCTCCGTGCTGGGGACCTTGAGCACAGTTGTGATGCAAGCTAAATGGTCGGTACTAATTAAGTAAGAAAAGCCTTCCCAGAAGAGGCAGCATTAAAAAAACCCAAAACAGTTCAGGCATAAGCCTTTTCCCCCTGGGCTACCAGGAGATTGCATTCCAGCCTTACCTGGAAATTATAACGATATAGAATAACTCTCCTTCCCTCCAGACTTACAAGAAGTAAGAGGGCAGAATGTAGCTGTCAAGGATAGTAACTATTTCAACACTGTCATCATCTTCATGGATATTTGGTACCATGTAAGAAACGAGGGCAAGGGACTAACTGCGTGGCTGCCGCTTTTGCATCTTGCTGAGATTTTGGGCAGTCAAACGTGGAAAGCCTCCATTTCCTCAGTTCTGAAACCCAAGTAATGCACCCAGCGATCATCACAAGGAAGGCAGAGCGTGAATTCAACATCTTAATTTTAGCACTCCTCAGCATTTCTAGCTGGGCGAGCCTTTATAGCCTGGGCCATAGGACACCGGTCAATGTGCAGATCTCCCCTGGCTTTCCCTCCCCAGCTTTTCAGCTCGGCTGGCAGCGAGCGGCTCCGAGTTGCCTAGCTGAGTCCTGTATGAGTCTCTCCTCCTTGCTGAGCTGCTGTGGTAAATCAGGATTAAACTACAGTCTCTGCTGCACCATAAAACCTTTAGCTCTTTAGCACCAGATGAGAGGCAATACCAGTCCCGGGCTCATCAGGAATGGTGCGCTTCTACAAACGCTCACTGACCTCGACTGTCCCCGTCGCCTCTCTTCCCTACCCTCACTCGCTGCATCCATCCAGCATTCTACTCCAAGGACAAGTGATTCTAGAAGGAAGTGTGGGGCTTTTTTAAAAAGGAAAATAGACAACAGTCCATAAATCCAGTTCTTCTGCCCGATCATCGCTTCCCTCCATCTCCCTCTGGTATTGTCGGAAAGCGGCTCTTGGAACAACCTCTTAAAAATGTATCGTTGAGAAGAAGGGAAATTGTTCTCGGTGACAACAATACCGTACATATATTTGTATATTTATTCAGAAGATCAAATTGATAACAACAGGTCCCTTCATGCCTGCTGATTTATCTGCTGAACAGGTATCTGTGCCGTATGCACCGCGTGGCTATAACTGTCATGGCTGATATAGGGATAAGATGAATAACCTCTACAGATTTCAGGTACAAGTAGGAAAATGTAATCATAACTCACTTTAGAACCAAGTGATACATATTTATACTTTGCCTATCACAGCCTAGCAAGCTTTTCCCTTTTATTTTGCATTCATGGACCTGTGATGCACATCAATCTTTTTTTCAGTTTGTTAATATTTTTGTCACTCAACTGAAATTTATCGTCACATGACTTACGACGGGGAGACAGTTTCATCTGAGGAACATTCTCGTAATTTCCCGTATTCAAATTTCCTCTCCCGGCTTGACTCTGAGTCCCAAAGACCGATACTCTGCTTGGTTCAAACCTGCTCTGCTTTTTTCCTCCCAAACTATTAACAGTAAATGTCGTAACTATTTATAAACTGAGAGAGAACGGAAGTCAAACAGCAAAATAAAAGGGATATAAACTCTTAATCAGCCCCACAGGATTTAATGAATGGGCTTAAATGCCCGTGGCTGATTTTTCTTGGGAGACCTGGCCTTGGAGGACCCTCATTGGATTATGATTGGCTTCTCCAGGATAAAAAGAGTGGAAACGACTCAGTGCAGCAGTCCTGTGCAAAGGCAATCAGGGAAGCAGCTTTGCCTACTTTGAGGCAATTTTTTAGGGCTTTAAAGGCCTCCTGCCCTTCTAGTCTCACCATGCTTCCTCTGGATTCCATGTCATGAGCAAAGCAGCAGCGGGGCTGCCTTCCCCAAAGGCTTCCCACGGGGATGCAGCTCCATCAGCACAGCCGAGCTGGTTGACTGGGGCTCTTTGCACATCCGTGCATCTGGGGACGGGGGTTACCCCGAGCAGGACCAGCTCTGCTGGGCAGGGTGAGGCCACATCTCCTGTGCCAGCCCCAGCTCCTGCACCTCACACCAGACGCAGGGTAGACCTGGCAGAAAAGTCACCACCGTCAAACTTCACTGAGGGAAGAATTTAACTTTTCTTTCTTTCAATCTTTTTTTTAGCAATCATAAATATTTATTAAGAGCCTGTCAGTCATTTTTAGGGTTTCTGACTGAGTGTGTCACAAGAGAAGGGCTTTTATGAGGATTTATAGTAAATTGCAGTAAATTGCATTCCTGTCAGGGAGCACAGAGGAGTTACAGGATGTCAGGGGAAAGCAGCAGCCTCCACAGCATGGCAAGGATGCTATGGGGTGAATCTGTCCCTGCCCCAGGGGTCATCGTGAAGCCTGTGCACTTCCCAAGTGTCATTTCAGCCCTCAAATTTCAGCGAGGCACAGACAGAAGAAACTCCCTCTTCTTGGGCAGAAGTCACAGCAAACACTCCTAGTCTAACAGGTCGATTGCTTTGCATGATGTCTCCATGGCAAGATGCTACCTTCTGGACAAAGCTCCAATGCACACCAGTGCCAGACATTATATCCAACTCTAACACTGCTTTAACTGCATCCCAACAGGAAAACAGTCCTGAATTCTCACACCTGAGAGATGTAAAAGTGGGCCTGAGACATCAATGCAACAGCAAGCATTAAAGAGACACTTCTCCTGCAACAAAGCTAACGAGGACAGAGCCAGAGCACGTTATTGGAGCACATTATTGCAACTATCTGTTGTAAAATGGGAGCAGAAGACAGAGGCTGCTACAAGCCTACCCTTCACCAAACCACACTCTGACATGGTTGTCACACGAGTCCTTTGTCCTCAAAAAAAATTAAAAAAAATAAAAATCAAGGTTTTAAAAATAATTCCTCGAGAGCTACACTGAGTATGATCCTTGCACTTAAATCTATGTTCCCATCGCATTGTCACTTCCAGAAAACAAAAGCAGGATAGCAACATAACCTGCCCCTGGTATCATAACCAAAGACCTTCTCCCCAGTCTACATCCCAGTTGTGCTAAAGTATAAACTACTCTTTCTCCCTGTCTCTCAGCACCTCAATCCTAGCAGCTTTAAAACAAATGAAAAAATAAAGTACAACATTTTTTAAGCCTGCCACAGTTTCATCTGATTTTGCTGCATCATTAGGAATACAAAAGATTAAGAGGAAAACTGATGGTACCCCAACACTGAAGCAAATCCTCCATGGATCACAGCACATTAACCTGAGAGCGCCTGATTGCATTATCCTACCAGCTCCAGAGTCATGCTATTATTCTTTGGCTGATTCTATCACTTCATATTTTGCTCATTAAAGTGGGAGAAGAATGTCAAGATCACATTTTGCCCAACAAGAAAGAAGTGTGAAGATGGGAAGTGCTTTTGCATTAATTGAATCAAGGATGACAGTGTGAGCGGCTTTGAGCCCCATAAATCTCGACAGGCTCTTGTCAGATAAAGTATCAATGTGCTTTATCAAACTTTGTCCATAGATTTATAGAGTGCTCAGACCACAGATGTGTAGCTCCTCAATGTAATCACTTCAGCATTTTCTAGCTATGCCACCAACCTCCATGAGAAATAATGGAATTTATTGACAGAGAAGCAGGCGTTGCAATTTTGCTGTTGTTTAGAAAAATTGCCCATCAATGAGGTGTCGGTGGAGAAAGACAAAAGATATTACTGTAAGATGACTATCTCCTGACTCCTGCTGAATTGGTAGATGAGCCATTAGCTCCCATGGACAGAAAAGAGCGGCCACTCTTCCAGAGAATTGCTCTGGCTTTTACTTACAGATTGTACTGCTCCAAGACAACAAAAATAAATGAAATCAAACCCCAAAACCTAGACTCGTTCCAGTCTGGTGAAGTACTTCAGTCACAGGTTGCAAGTCAGAAGCCTGCGCTTTGTCAGCGTTGTTTAGGTTTGTCTGTCACAATATTTAACCTGCTAATAACATAGGTCTGTCATTGCACAGTTCCTGTTCACATTTCACTCTATTAAAACACCTAACTACCACCGATCTCAGTAGGTAAACGTGTATTGTTCTTCCTCTCAACATGAAGGGATAAGGAGCATGTGAGTTTGGGAAAGACTGTTGTAATAAGGCTTAATATAACATCTTTTTCTGCACTGCTTTAAGTCCCCTGACTTCTTGTTTGGTTTCAGGAAGAAAACAGAGGAATCTTGCCAGGAATTCTTAACAAAACAGGGTTTACATTTATCGCAGGGAGTGGGAATACATGTTCATGTGGGCATCAATTTATAATGCACTGTGTGTCTTGGAGCATCCTTTTCCTAGCTGGCTGCATGAGCTGGAGCGTGGTCTAATGCTTTGTGAACAGGACTTCCAGGTCTTGCTGTGATAAAAGGGACTGCAGTATGGGACGGCGAGTGTTTTCCAATCGGCTTCAGATCACCTTGATTTCAACAATTAGTATGACTGCCCTGGGTCTTGACTGTTCTCTAAGAGTGCTCAAATTACCTAAAAATCTTTCCTTAATAATTTTCTATTTTCTACCTGCCAACACCTGAAAATATTTTATGATTGAATGACAGTTAAAAGCCTAAGCCAGGTGATGAGGCCCCCTTGCAACACACCTATGCTTCTGTTGAAAAGTCCTAATCACGTCATCAGCAGATAACGGCGTGAATTGTCTCCCACCGGGTTCTATTAATCCTTCTTCCCCCAGCATACTTTGATGCCTATTACTGCTCCAACTGTTACTGCGAGCTGCTCAAGTAGATCCATGGACTACAGGCTCCAGTGCTGTATGAACACCTTGGGACTCCAGACAAGAAACGTGCTGCTTTATTTCCAAAGATATAGAGTTGATGCACATGGGCTGGAAGGCACACCTGGCAAGCAGGCACGTCTTGCCCCTCATTCTCCCTCAACAGTGACAGCAAGACAGCATCACTTGCTCATTAAATGCCATTTCATTCTGGCACCAAAGCACTCTGTGGGAGACAAAGGAGTGGGAATGAGTTCATTCCTGAGCTAGAGTAGCTCAGGCCCCAAATGAAATCAGGGTTCTGTCGCTCTAGGCGAGATACACACACTTGGAAATACTGCCTGGCCTCAAGCACGCACTGTTCAAGTAAATGAAGGAAAGGTGGAAGGGGAAGCAGAAATCCTGAAGAATGAAGTGACTTGCCTCAGGCTGCAGAGAAGGTCAGTGGCAGAGGCAGAGCCCAAGGAGCTTTCTAAATGCTATTGCTGCTAGCAGAGACCTTGACCTAAGAGATAATCAAGAATGAAGTATAATCAGTCCCAAACCTGTGTCTCTGGGCTATGATGAATTCCTTCCTTTGATATGACATTTTCAATTGCACAGAACTCCCAGCCTTCTCACCATGCCTCGGTGACCCTTAGGGTACAGAGGGGGATACGCAGTAAAGGGCAGCCCAAGCAGTGGAGACAGGCTGAGAAATAAAATACTGGAACAAAGCATCACGGTTTTCTAGCATCAGCAAAACCCTAAATTCCACCCCAGCCACACACAAGATGTTCAGTCCCAGACAATGAAGAGCGACGAGGACCATTGCGTAACACTGTCATGAAGCGGGACAGGTACATAATGCAGAGGGGACTAATCTCAGACAGAAGGCTCCTGTTGGAAGGGAATGACTGGCTTGTAACACAGCCCTGCGACATGAACATTTCCCAGATGCGAAGCCATTTGGAAGCACACCCTTCAAATCTTGTCCTGGCACTGTAGGATGTCGTGCTTGAAAAGACATCGTGCAGCCAAGGATGGGAGTGCTGCTCAGCATCTCACAGGGAAAGCCTGTTCTCACAAGATTTCCAGTCAAACTGAATAAACCCAAGGTTCAGACAACTCATACACAATCAAACTCCCTGTATGTGAGGACAAGGCACATCCTACATGCCGCCTGAAGCCGATTCGGAGGTAGTGTCCTCCTGTGACACTGCTGTTCTGTGCTGCCATGCCCTAGTTCTGCCCTAAGGAGATGGACAGACCTTCACCAGCAGTTAAATTAGAGTAATTAAAAACAGCTATGGACCTTCTCAGGTGAGGGGTTATATCTGAATGCATTAGCACTGTCTCTCTTCATGTCCCTCCATAGCACTGGTGAAAAGTCTTATGGACAGTCACCACCCTTCCAGGGAAGCGCTGGCAGGACCCGGCTACAGAGGCAGCAGCACCTTGCTCACACTCAGCCAATACCCTGTGATAGTCTGGCTGCACCAGAGAGTGCTCCTTTAAAGCAGCGTTTTTGTCTCTACTTACTATTAGTCAACTTACTCTCCTGCCTCACCCAGCACCAACCGTAAAGCCTGATCTCCTTCCTGCCCCAGGAGGGAAGAGGGGTTGCCGAGTGCTGGGGGCTCGCAGCACAGCCCTGCAGGCAGTACACTGGCCCAGGGCAGCCATCCTGAAGAGACTCCCGAGTGACAGGGCATTCAACAGCTCAGAAGCTGTTTACCACTTGGACACACTACCCGTGCTTTCCCCACTCTGATTATCCTGGCTCCTCGTGCCTCACCCAGCAGCGAGGTAAGACCAGTGGCTCAGGCTTGGAAAAAACGTGGTAGCGAATGACCCTGAGTGCAGTTGAGTTATAATGTGAGCCACTAATCCTGTCAACCAAGGTGTACTTGGCTACTGGGGAAAGATACAGATGGACCCCTGGCTGCTTGTTCCTACAAGGAAATCCAGCCACCCAATTCTGATTTTATTCTGCTCAAAATGCTTCATCTCTCCTTCACCTGGTCACAGTGAAACAAAGACTTATTCCTACTTTACATCTCCTGTGACCTTGCTGAGTGGCCCTGTGTAACCAGTAGAGCTTTGCCTCTCTTCTTCTGTAAAGACAGCACTGGTGATGCTGGTGTGTGCAATGCCACACTCTGCAGTCCATAAATGAAATGTAGTCACGATGATGTTTAGCAAATGAAACAAGGAGATGCATGCTGGGGAGAAGCACAGAGAGAAACATCATGGAACAAATTAACAAAGGCCTGACATGACAATGAGATGTCGAGAGTTGGTTGCCAGACAGGAGATTGTAATATGGTTCCAGACAGCGGTGAGTTAATGCTGCTCTCTTTTGGTTCCTGAGATCTGTATTGCCCTTGTCAAAGAAACCACAGTCACAGCTACTTCCCCTGTGGCTAGCTGAAATAAGGAAACCAAGTCCCAGGAAAAAGTGGAAAACATTCTTCCTGAGACATTGTTAGCCCAGCACAACACAAGGGTGGACAAGTATCAAATGAGAAACTGTGCTGCATATCCCTACAAGATTAAGGTGCCATAAAATAAGGAATGGCCAACTCATGTCCTTTCATTAGCCCAAAATTCACTGACCAAATAAATTAATGGGAGGAGGGTGTGCAATAGGAGTTAATTTCTTGTTTCAGCTACAGCATATAACCGCTTCTCACGCTTAAAAGGCTTAAAAAGCAGACTCCAGCTCACATATTGCAAAGAGATGGTACAGAATAGGAGCAGCGCTTCCAGGCACACGTACAAATGCACTCAAACATGCAGTAGCTTCCTTCTGCTTTGTCATGACCTTGAATTAATTCTTACATTAACTGTGCACTACTTTACAACTAGTCTAGGCTCTTAAAAGATTTGCACCTAGCTGACTGGGGCTTATTATGTGCTTCCTAACCCTTCCCCACACCTGAAATTACCATCTGGGTCTGTCCATCACTGTGCCCAGAGAATTGCAAATACCCTGAACGCCTCTCGCCTGGCTCTGTTTCAGCATAAATTGGGGTTAAACACGATCCAAACAAAACAAGGAGGGCGCAGAGGTCACTGGTTGTGATAGTACAGAGAGGTTTGCTTTGGAAGACAGTTGATACTGGAACTCTATCCAAAAGCCAAGGTTCTTTTCAACTCAATTTGTGGGTTTGTAACAGTAGAGGTGACTTGTTGCCACACTTGACAGTTTTATTCAGCAATCAATGTATAGTCCTTGGAAATTAAATAATGAGCATCAGTGATGTCTCGTATTTATTTTTAAGGGTATGAGAGGGGACACGAGCCATCATTTAATAGAGAAGCAGAGTGATTTGTATAATCAGAGACATAGGCAGAAACAACTTGATCCTCTAATGGGGTAGGAAACGCCCAGCACTTGCCCGGGATAATCTCTCTCATCTGAAAGAAAACTGGCAGCTCTGCAGGACAGCTGTGACAGGCATCTCTGGGCTCAACTTTGCTGGAAAGAGGCTGCACAATGCACTACGGTGATGATAAAAAAAAAAAAAAAAAGGAGTATTAACACCTTGGCCAGTGAAAAGCCCTGGGCCTCCTCTCATGGAAGTTCTAGATCAACATAGATAGGCAGACTACTAGGTAACCTGGTGTTTGTGAAAGGAAAATCAGGCAGAGTAGGGTGCTCTGACCTCTCCGTGGGATCTGATCTCTGGTGTGAAATAAACTTCTCTGCACCAAACACAGCTCCTCTAACTCCCTTGACTTTAAGTCAAATGAGTATGAAAACATCTTCTGACAGGACAATTCCCCTTACCTATATTACATGGTTCTGGGAGAAATTTTACCTTGCCACCAATTAACCACCCAAAGCTGAAGAATAAAATTGTAGTGAATTTTTCTTTCTGCCCGTGAGGCTGTGTCCTTCCACTGCATGCTACACATCTCTCTGATACTCTAAAGAGGAATAATGGGCTCATATTATTTTCTCTTGTGTCCACGAGATTATGTCATTCTAGATGAAATATCCACACAGGCCAGTGAAAAGGCTCAGGAGAAGGAGGAGGGAGGTGAAGAAGGAAGGCTGATAATCACAATCAAAGAGGGGGAACAGAGGTAGAATTCAGAAGGGCAAGCTGCAAATTTACTACTATTAATAAAGGGAGGTTAATGAGTGAAAGAGACTGACCCTTTCATCCTAAGTCAGCGACTTAGTCTCATACGATCAGAGTGCACATCAAGTAGACTTGGTCTCCTGATCAATAGAGACATGGATTAAAGCAGAGCTATTTCCATTAAAAATTAAGATTTAAAAAAAAAAAAAGAAAAAAGGACATGACTGTCAGGGGGATTGGATGGCTCAGGGGTCTGTTAATAGGATAGAGCGTTGTTCACATTTCAAGGTCTCTGGTCTGATTACAGATCAGGTCAATAGGGAGAGTGAAAGCCATTGCGTGTAATGGCTGGTTAGTGATGGATGTGAAATGATTTGATGGTCTCAATCCAGCTCAGAGCAGACTTCACAAAAATACCTTAACCCATCTTGCATTTATTTTTTTTTAAATAGAAATACAGAGATCTGAGGAAGGAAAAAACTGAAATTAAAGTACTCAACTGGGGCATCTTTTGTCTGTTCCCACCTCTGCTTTGCAATTCCTCTCAGCTCTGGCAAGTCACCTGGCTCCTCGGTCTCAGTTCTCTTTATGCAAAACAGAGATGACATAATACTGCCTTTTATTAAGACAAACACCTTAATGTTGAGGCCCAGGATATGGCAGGCTTAGGTACCCCTTACATCCCCAGGGGGTTCATGTCTCATGTGCCCCTCTGCCTTCAGAGACCACACCTTTGCCTGGAGGTCAGGCAGCAGAAATATGTTCCTAGGTGCAGTTTCAGAAAGCCTCAGTCCTCGAGGCCACCAATCAGTCACCTTTCTCAAGCACTAAATTAATTTCAGGGAGGAAAAAAAAAAGTAGAGCAAAGAAAGAACTAGATTTCATAATATGGGAAGACTGTGAGTGGGAGTCTGCCTCCGAAGCACCTACAAGAGAATCTAATCAAGGCATTTACTATAAACAGAGAAAATCGATCACAGAACATTTTTAACATTTAAAACATGTCTCTGTTTGGACAGCTGAGACATCCCATTACTGTGAATGACACTGCTGGATCAAGGGTCTACACAATTTGAGAGAGCTGTAAATCATCCCCAGACCTTCGGGCACACAGACACTTACAGAATTGCTTTAAATTATTTGTAAATAACGGACCAAATCCATTCCTGGGCACAGAGAGGCTACCTGCCACTGGCTTCAGGGGGAACTGCACCGCCTGGCTCCAAGGCTGGGCTGAGCTGGTGGATGCTTGGGGCCAGGTACTGGGGTGGTGCAGGGGGAGTCTGAAGGTGACACTTGTCTTAGACCCTGCAAAGCCACTCTGAGGAGCACAAACGGATGGGCAGCGGGAGTTGTACAAATACATGTCCAAGAGACACGGGTGTAAATGCAAGAAGGGGCAGCGAGCAGCTTCTGTGTATTTTTAACACCCTTGGGAGATACTTATCTTGTCCAAAGCTTTGACGAGCCAAATGCAATGATAACAGAGCAGGGAATAATTTACAGGCTGATAAATGAGGGTGAGTGTGAGGGCATATAAGAGTTGGCTTACACTAACACGGGTGGCCTCTTCATTCACTGAATGCCAAGCTACAGTCATGCTGGAAGCAGCTGGTGCCTCCCATCCTCCCTGGTAGCTGGTCGACAGCTACTAGGCTGACATGGTTTAAATGATCACAATCATTAAACAAAACAAAACAGACTCAACCAGACAAACAAACAAAAAAAAAAGCCCAAACAAACAAAAATAAGGAGAAGGGGCAAAGGGTGCCAGCTGGAACAGAGGAGGTTCCATGTAAATGTAAGGAGAAACATTCACAGTGAGGGTGACAGGACTGGAACAGGCTGCCCAGGGAGGTTGTGGGGTCTCCTTCTCTGGAGGTGTTCAAAACCCATCTGAACACATTCCTGTGTGACCTGATCTAGGTGATCCTGCTCTGGCAGGGGGGGGGATGGACTGGATGATGTTTCAAGGTCCCTTCCAACCCCTACCATTCTGTGAATAAACAAAAACCAAACCAAAAGACGCTTGGATACTGCTGCTCCCACAGCACTTTATCTGCAAGGTCAGCATCACTAACGGAGTTTCACAAATGGGGCATGGCAAGCAGATGTACCTTGACCAATATCACCCAGCAGGATGGGGAGCAAACCCAGGTCTCCTGAATATGCTGCTGACTGAGCCACTCACCCCGGAGCTCTTCTGGAATAAAAGCATTAATTGGAGGCTAAGTTACCTCCTCCTGCAAGTGAAAGGGTCAGGATCTCAGGAGCTACCTACTCAGCCAAACCAAGAGTCAACGACGCTGTGCTCTGCAAGCACCAGCATCAAGGACCTTGGCCTGAGATCTCCAGGGTGAGGGAGGGGGGGAAAAAGGGCGAGGGAGGGGGGGAAAAAGGGCCTGCAGCTTGGTGAGAGCTGTGACCTGAGGCAAAGCCTCTACTTTCTGAAGATACAGTCTGTGTCACATCTGAACAGATTCAGCAGCAGCCCGTGGAGAGCCTCCCTGGCCTGGCCCTCGCATTGTTGACCGTATCTTGATGTTTCAAATTAGAGCTCTTAATAACAGTACGTTATAAGGCGAGCCAAGAGGAGATCAGCCGGGTTACCCTCCGTTAGAGCCGTGTGAGGGAAGGAGTCCTCCCCCTTGGCTCATTACTGCTACTGGGAGTTGGTCTCTCCAGACCCGACCAGAGTCACACAAGCAGTAATTTAACAGGCTGCTGTTACCAATGCCTCTCATGTCCAGGGCTGTTCATCTCAACAGGAGCTGTGCTAAGGAAAGCCCTATTAGAGAGGATTTTCATAAAGGGCTGATTTGTAAACACGTATGACCCTGGCCTCGTTTGTAACGTCAGGAATTCGCGCTCTCGCCTGTCTGCTCAACTCGACAAAGGCCGTTTGCTGGGACACATCACCCTCAGAAATCTCAATGGAGCTTCCTAGAACATTTCCTACAGACTCTCTATCGAAACTAAATGGTTGGCTTGCTTTATAAAATCTCCCTAGAATTTCCTGGTGATGCTTTATAGACAATGCTTGCAAGCAGAAAGGACAGTAACAAATTCCTGTTTCCCCCCTCAGCTTTCCTGCGGTTGCTGCCAAAGATGGAGGCAGTTTTCCCTCTCTGGGGTGCCCGTGAAGTTTCCCTGACTCGGGAGATACCTCAAAACATCAGCAAAGAGCATTTATGGATTTGTATTTGTACATTTGGAAAAGCAAACTCCAGAATGGATATTAAATAATGAAAAGGGTTTTATTCTTTTCTTCTGTAAAAATATTAAAAGGGTCATATTCTAACCTGAGCAACATTCCAGGCAAGCCTACTGCACCTCCAGGAGATTGCACTGAGGAGGTATAAACCAGCAGAGAATGTGAGCTGCTGTGTTTACCTTCTGGTTGAAATCAATACAAATCTCTTTTATTGTTTTTATTTTTCTTCAAGTGCAGAGACTAAACCATGTGATAAACCAAATAACATGCACTTGGCACTGTAAAATCCAGAACTTGAAAGGTTGGTAGGTGGCCTCATTTCAGTGTCCAAAAGGCCTTTCTACACCAAAATATTAGCTTAACATAGTTTCCTAAATTGCAAAGCCCAGGATTCCAGAGACCAGAATGAAAAGGCCTTGGAACCAGTCTCTCCAGTGACAGCAGCAGAGGGACAACCGGCACTGGTACTCTATATGCTGCTCCTGCCTGTCGGGCAGGTGAAGAATTCTTCTTCATAGCAACACTGACCATTTGTTATTTAAGGACTGACTAACTTGCAATAGGCTGTCTGAACACTGATAAAATGCAGTGCACAGTATCTCAGATCGTGGTCCAAATAAATTCTGGTGGGCTGTTAAAATTAGCATAACATTCATTTGGGAAGTTATAAATAAAGTGGAAAGGATGTGTCTCTTCCCATAGTTCCAGAAGATTAACACAACATCATCACTGGATGGATAAAGCTTCAGGAGGCCACAGTACTGTTGCTTTTTCTCCATCTACTACAGTCAGTTGGGGATAAAAGCTGGAAAGTCAGGGATAGAAGTTTCATATGTCCAGATGTTTCACTGGTGGCTACCTGGCTGCATGGGCCTGGGAGACGCTACTGATGGCATGTCCATGGATCACAGGGTGGATGAACCACTCTGCTGATGCAGCTTCATAGTGTATTCATAGAATCATTTTGGTTGGAAGAGATCATCAAGTCCAACTATTAAACCCAGCATTGCCAGGTCACCACTAAACCCTGTCCCTCAGCAACACAGCTTTCAAATCCCTCCAGGGATGGGGACTCCACTACTTCCCTGGGCAGCCTGGGCCAAGCCTTGGCAACCCTTTTGTCATCAAGACATGGTGATGGAGAAGACAGACAATGACCTGCCAGGACCGCTCACTCCACACTGAATTCATACACTTCTCTCCTAGCAGGGCCAACAGCACCTTCCCTACCAGGCTGCCAATACCCACCATATCAGGTGGCTCTGGGGGAGGTGAGAAGCTAGAGATGGCAGCCTGCTTCCAGCCGTGCCCCTTCGCAGGGATTGCCCAGTGAAGAACCTGCAGGCTGCTGGATGCACATGCAAGAGTAGAGTTAACACACTCTGCATGCTCAGTAAATCTAGAGCTCTCGGGGAGAGCTGGGGAGGCAGCATATATGAGTTTTTCAGGGAGAAATTACCCTTCTCTGACTCTGTCTAGAAGCGAATGGCTCACCCTGTAATAAAGGCTGGGCTCCTCTGATTTATGGTAAAGACCCATCTTAGTTATAGAGCTGCAGCTCAGAGTTCTAACAATCAGAAAACACTGCAGTTATTTTTAATTTGTGCCTAGGGAAATGTTTTCTAAGGAGAAAAAAACCCAAAAACAACACCAAAAAACCACACACAAAATAGAAAATAAATATTTGTAAAATAAATCCTCCTGTTGCAGTAATGGTGAAAACCAAACATGGCTCATTTCTGCCCAGGGAAACTGTGCCATGTGTTTCTTGCCACAGGGAATCGAGCTGCCAGTGCACAGCTAGGTAAGTTAGTACATACTAGTGCTACACACGCTCATGCTGATGGAAGAAATCTTCCTTGGCCTCGTGCACAAAAACTATGCTGCAGGTGACCTTGTTACATTTCCAAGCACGTGGGAAATGGCCATTCCTGCAGGCTGCTGGTTTCAGCCCGTGGAGAAGAGTCCTCAGAGCCAGATCAGTGAGCATCAACCGGCACAGCTCAGCTGAAGTCGAGCGGGATGCTACTGCAAGCAAGCATCTGACTTCATTTACAAAGCCAGCAAGCTGGGCCTTTCTGTTCACACAGTCTGAACGGCAGATGCTTCAAGGAATGATGAACTGTAGATGAGTGCAACTACTTCCCTTGAAGAACACGAGTGCAGACCGTGTTAGGCCTATGCCATCCTCACGAGGACCCATGGATGCATCATACAGCCAGTGGAAGTGAAGGGCGATGGTGGGTGACGTGGGAAAAGGCATCATTTACAGCAGAGCCTCTAAACAGATGGTTGGCAGTAGGGTATAAAGTGACTTGGAGCGTTCACAAAGGGAAGTGGGATAATACGGCGAAGCTGTAATTGTTATTAATTATCTATTACCAGATTAGAGGTACATTAGTGACCTGCACCACTTATCCAGTGCACTAAACCACACAAAAGGTTCTCGTAACATAATAAGGTTAAAACAATAATGAAACAGTACAAGAAGGTGACACACCACAGCACAGCACCGGGGTGGTAGTCGGGCTCCTGGAAGTGCACTTTAGCTGAATAACATGAGTTCCCGTGGAAGAGAACCAGGTTACATTACGGAGATGGGATGAGGAGTAGAAGCCATACAAATAATTGCCTGCAAACATACCTACCATTTTCTGTAGGTGATACTCAGGGTTACGTGAATAAGATTGGAGCTAATCAAACTCCTCTGAATGCTCCCATTAATTTCTGCTGCTGAACTCAAGCTGCAGAACTTGCTAAAGCAGGAGGTCATTAAAACAGATAGTGAGTTAGGATAAAATGAGAGGGACTGGCACTTGACTGAACCTTGATCACTACAGGGCCTTAAGAAGGTTTTTTGTCTCTCTCAGTAAGGATTTGCTGAGAACGTGACAGAGCAAAGCACCTGAGCTATGTAACAGCAGTAATGCTTTGGCTGGTCTGCAGCTATAGGTTGCAAGGCTGGCCACCAGCCCTGCAGCTTGGCAAAGGCTGCCTCCGGGTTTGCCTTATTCCTCCTTAGGAAACATCACTTTCCCCTTCCTCTGCACCACTCGGAAGGAAGCTTTCAAGAGACTGTTTTGTTATTAGCACTGTTGGGCTCCTGCCCAGAGATCCCCGTCACCACACCAGAACCTGTTTTGCAGAGCACGACCCAGGAAAGCTCAGCTCTTCCACCGAAAAGCTGACAGTCAGTGGAGCATCTCCAACGAGATCTCCTTGTCCTCCTGAACTGCCTCCCTGATGCTGTCCTTACCCTGGAGGAGGAGGCGGCGGCTGGAATGGGAAGCCCTGGGTCTGTTTGGAAACAGCACAGACTTCAATGCCGGACACACTGACGAGCCTCTCTAACGAGGTCTCAGCGACTGAAAGGAACAACCCCGTGCAAACAACCCCTCTGCCTGACACCCGCAGATCGGATGTGCACAGTCATAGGTGTCCAGGGGAGAAAGCGTTTCCAAACCCACCATTTATAACCCCAGACAGCTGGCACCAGCTGCACATCAAAAAGCAGTTTCATCTTAGCCAAAGATTATGATGCCATCAGAGGAAAAAAAGATGCTTTTTTTTTTTTTTTTTTAAGTCTTAACCTTGTCTCAAGCCACAATTAAAAAAAGGACGAGAATCAATAAATCTTAAATTGTATTCAGCTGGGACAGATGGCAAAGATATTTAATATTTTGGCGCTTGGCCAAGTGTACATTCAATGCAAAAATTGATGTCAGTGAAATAACCTTTTCTCCTTTTAAAAACCCTCTCCAAGTTGATTATTATCTGCCAAAAAAAAAAAAAAAAGAGGGGGGAAGAAAGGAAATAAAGGAAATCTAGCTCAGAGATGCATTAACAGATCACTCTGAATAACAACCCAGTAGAGTTTACGGCACAAAACGTGAACCTTATTTAGAAAGCGTTTGGTTGGGGTTGATAATACAGAGTCTCACCAGAGCCCAGCACAGCCTGCTCTGCTGCCTGTGGCTAAACTGTCTTCCATTGAGCGCTGATTTACTGTACAATTAAGACAATGTCTATGAGATCTAAAGCAACTACCTACTTCCACGGGGATACTCCTAGATCTAGTTATTATCATGCCAGCACATGAAGTATCTCTTTCCAAATAAGCACCCAAGCCCTGCTGATAGTCTCCTGACAAAAGGCACAATCCTGCGAAGTGCTGAGGATGTTCAATTCCCAGGAATTTCACCAGAGGATGAAGGTGCTTATTGCATTGCAGGAGGTATCCAAAGGCTAATGCTCAGAGCTCAGCACCTCACAGGATCTGGTCCAAAGCACATTTCCATACAGAATTAAGAGCAAGTGAATTTTTTATTTTTTATCCCCCTTTTGTTATGAGTGAATCAAATAAATGGGCTGAGTTATTTCTCCCCTGAATATTTTTTGTGCTTTTGAAAGATTCTGCTGGCAGACTGACTGCTCTGGAATATTTAATTCACTTATTTTTTAAATTTATGCTTCATGTTCTTTCGCTATTCTCTAGGTACACACACAAGGAAAACATACACATAACTTTTTTGAAATATAACGTGTCACAGCTGTAGACAAACAATAACAACAGGAAGGTGGGTATGCTGAAAGGAAAGGCACAGACACAGCACAGCGACATCCTCGATCTTCTCCCTGCTTGGCAAATGGAGTCAGGAGAAGACGACCTGCCATTACCTCTGGGGAAACTGAGGCACAGAGCAGGGCTGCAGCCTGCCCATCAACTCCAACCATCTGAAGCAGCATTAAGAGGACAGTCAAGCGGTGCCTCATCACAAGTGGTGTCCTAATATCAAGACCTTGTTTTTTTCCCCACCCTCATTAGAGGCTGATTAGACCCCTCTCAAACTTCCCTATGGCCAGCCTAGGAATTACCTACCTTTCCCGGGCCTCCATTGACAAACTGTTTTAGAAAGCCAAGCTATTTTTGCATCTGTTATAAAACAGATACTGTACAAACCAAAACAGTTGCAAAAATATTATCTCTGTAGCAAAAGTAAGTACACAGACATTTAAAATCCATGCTTGTGCCAATCATTGATTGCCAAGAGGAAAACAAAACTACAAGAAACATGAAAGCAAGTGAGTTTGGCTATCTAAACCCCCCTCCCCTAAACAAAAAAGAACCATCAAAAGACCAGCCTTCAAAACCAACTGCATTCAATTCTCTAGTATTCCCCCCCCCAGATAAAATTAGCAACATGCTTATTGATTTTTCTGTAGCTGGAAATGCACAGGTAGAGCTAAAAGAAAGGTAAATAAAACGTGATGGACTCGCAGGGTTAGATAAAAGAAAGTGCTTATAAATGCAGAAGTCCATGAGCAGAACCAAGACCATGAAGAGTTCAGGCAGGAGGCCAGGAAACCAAGGGCACACTGTACGTGGCCATTTGTGTAGAAAATCCCCAGGAACTGACAGAGTACGAGCTTTCTTAAGCAGGACCTTTTGCCAAGATCTATGTGGTTATAATCATCCCCTAATATTTATATTGCAGGAATTTCCAGAAGTATTATCCTGCCCTGTCTTTGCAAAGGGAGGAAGGGGTGCAGGTGCACGTGGACAGTTTAAGCAGGTTGGTTATCAGGCATGATAGGATGTAATGCTGTCAAAGTGATCTCTGATCAACAGCATTTGTGATAGAGCCTGAGTTTGTTTGGCCTTAACGCCAGGAGGTATTTCACCACTTCTGGAGTTTTAAAACTAGGGGACTGAATCCAGGAAAACTGATATTAAAGTGAAACTCAGTTCTACTTTCATAGTGGAACTTACAAAAGGTGGGATGCAAAATAGTCAAAAGCTCCACAAGAGCTGGGAATCCTTGGACCCACCTCACGATCGCCTATTGCTTCTTCATGTGATGGGAACAGGTCACCTCTCACTCCTCTTACCCTCACAGTTTCCCCAATTTCAAAGTCGATTTAGGAAATTGGATGACCTGCACCAATGCAGTTGCATCAGGCTGATCTTATCTAGGGTGAGATTCAGCATCTGAAGCAGTTAGATCCAAACCACGTAGGGATTTAAAGCTCTGTATCACCAGCATACACCAAGTGAAACAATTACAATATGTAGCAGATCAAGCCTTAAAACTAGACAGGTATTTAAGTATGCATATAGACATGTATTTTAAAATATACAGTATCTTCATCAAAACTGGCACGAGGAGAGAGCTGACTATAGCAGACAGCTCTCACGGATCAATGTTGCCCTGACCTTTGCACGTCACGGTTTTGATGCCGTTACATTTTTTCGCAGAATCAGACAAGCTCACACTTCTGCAAAGGAATTTACTGTATCTCAGTGATACAGACTGCACAGTGTTTAACCTTCCCAGCCCGACTTTAAACGGGCTTCTGTGCTGCTGGGCTGTGGGTAATTTCTACTTCTCCAACTAGTTTTGTAAGTACAGGGCAGATCTTGCACGGAAGGGACTGCAGAGTCACCATACAAAGGACAACACAAGCCGTAACACGCAGAAATTTGGGAAGTGAATAGTTGAAAACATCATGTTAGATTCACATCCTGAAATAAACTCCACTATTCTTACATTAAACAAGAAGGCCAGGAGCTGGAATATACGGTCTATTGGCTTGACCGCTGTTGCAGGGTATCAGAACCTAGCTCTAAGGAGATGAAGCTCAGTGTGTCACTTCTCTGCTATCCCTCATCTACTTTCTCCACACTGTCAGAAGTCTCTTGGGACACAGACTCTGCCCAGACAGGACTAACGTGGAGGACACACTGAGATGGGTCCAGTTTGGGGTCTCTAGTGGCTACTGCCATGTGAATGGCTATTACCACCACAAATAAAGCAGCGAGGGGAAATGGGACGCGGTCTCATCCTGCATTTATACCCTCACTCTGCTGCAGATCCATTTGCTGGTTCTGTGCACACCACTTGTCCAGATGCCTCAGTTTCCCCATCTGCAATGAGGAGATAGCTATCCTAACCAACGTGCCTTAAACACGCAAAGTATTAAGAGCTTTGAGATGTAAAATTTGTACAGTAGACTGCGGTATTATTCACCAACTAGACATAATCAGCAAGAAGGATGACTTGGATGCTCCAGAGCAATATAAAAATATCTTCCATGATAAATTTTAAAAATTAGTTTGTGTCGTTTCCGAGTTCCTGGAAAAGAAACTTTGCTTGTTCTGTTCTTATAAATAAAATGCCATCGAATTATCACAAACAGCATGAAACACGATGTTCTGCTGAGGCAATCCATAGTGAGGGATCTTTTTGTGTTCACAGACTTGGCTATGTGGTCCTACCACAAATTCACCTGCGAATTGAACCATCTGCAATTAACTTAGTCCTGCTAGTAACCAAAAGCTATTAAATTCACCCAACAAAAGCATTTCCTTATGTAGAGCATCAAGTGTTTAATCTCAGACCCGAACAACAGCACCAGAAGGTTTTATTTATCAAATCAAGTCACACTGTGTAAGTGTCAAAAGATAGATTTAAAAATAAGATTTTAAGACTACCGGGAGAAACTGGAGCGTTCCAGGTACAAATAGAGAAACACAGCCTGTCTGTCACATGGCTAGCAACAGAGAGAAATGTAATCTACAGTAACAGCACTGCCTTCTCTTTATTTTCACTTCGCTCAAAGGGCACTTTTCATCTGCAGTTCCCAGCCTGGTGGGTGGCAACTGTAACGCGGGCTCAGAAGTCAGACCCAAAAATAATCCTTGCCACCCCAATTTCACCCGACGGGACCTAGGCTCACTTAAGAGGTAGCAGGTGACTCCACCCGGCCCGAAGCAATTTACATCCAGGTACAGAGGAATAATAAAAAGAAATAATAATAAAAATATACATAGACATATATATAAAAAACATCCCTGTAATGTGATCTGCATGTGGCAGGGCCGGGCTGCTACAGCCTGAGCTGTCCCCACACGAGACCTGCAAGTCGTTGTGTGCCTGCGCAGAAGGGACTGTCCCACGAGCACAGGTGGCCTGTGGCATTGCCCCAAAGCTGGCATCCTGCCTACAGCATTGCAAAGGCTGATCAGTTCTGGTCCTGGATGTTTAAATATGTCCATTTATTCCATCTGTTTTATTTATTTATTATTCCCTCTCTTCTGGTAGGAAAGAGGACAGAATTGTGACCCTGAATGTCACCCTAGGGTGCTGGGACTGATCTTCTTACCAGGTCTGATTTTAAATAAGCCATGCTGCACCACACTGTGCACCTCTACCAACCCTTAGTCTGAAGGGGGATGAGAGGGACTGTTCCCTACAGTCTGGAGACTCACAACCAGCTCTTCCCAGCACTCGACAGTAGAGAACGTTGCAGGTTCAGCTTCCTCCAAAGGCCAGAATTGGCTGCATTTTGTCCTGGAAGTTGAGCATGACTTTCAAGCTGAAGCCACTATTTGGTTTGTAAGGACAGAAATAGGACTGTGGATATTAACTGCTAGCAAATAGTTGTCTGATACAATAAAGCAGAACATCACCTGCTCCCTCTGTAAACTTTTCATTCTTCCTGGTGCCTTTGAAAATAGCCTTTTCTCCCCTATTTCTGACAATGCAGCTGAGAACACTAAAGATTTGCCATCACAGGGTGGATACCAGGATCCATTTACACCTTCTGTGGGGAACAGGGTGCTAGAGGCTGCAGATCAGTTTGAATTAGCAGACCCTCTAATTCTGAATTTCCAATTTATTTGCTGTGCAATCAGGGCAAGAACATAAAGGGAATGAAATAAAAATCCAGGTCTCTACTGAACAGTATTTGGTAGTAGATTACCTATGGTAATGTGCATAATTTTCAACTCCTTATCTGTCTTCCCCAGACAGGTGACCCAGAGTTATTAGCACTGTTTGTATCATTAAGCACTGGGCTGGGATTAATAGTCCAAGTGACTGCACAACACTTTGTGAAATTCGGATCTCCTGAGCACCCGCTAATCAAATTCACTGGGGCTGATCTTCCATCTCCCCTTCCAGCTAATCTAGGATTTCACAAAAAAAATTAAAATAAAATAAATAAAAGCAGGTTGCCTCCTCCAACTCCTTCACAGCCTAATCCACGTTTACAAAGACCATCAAAAGCAAGCGCACGCTGCGAGGGACGGGGAAATATCATCCCGAGACAGACAGAGCCAGGCAGCCTGGGAGGCAGCACAAACCCATCTCACCACCGCCCTGTGAAACATCTGCAGTGACACAGAACTGAACTAGGGGAGGAAAACCATGCAAATGCACCTGAATGGAGGAAAAACGCTTTCTTCAAGCAGAGCAGAGCAGCAAGATGTGTCAGCATGTGCCATTTTGTGCGTCTGGTTTATCAGTTGGAGGCCAGGCTAAACAGGTAAATAGTGCTTATCAGCAGAGAGTCATTAATGTCTTCTCACTGCTGCCACAGATGTTCTCCAGAGCTCAGGACTGTCCCCCACATCACGCAGGAAGCAAATATTTGCAGGGCAGGATGAGAGTGGTTTGCTTTGTAGCAGAGCGTGCTGCAGGGAGATGTGTCTCTGACTCCCTGCCTGGTCCCACTCATCCCCAGGGACGGGGGAGAATGGGAAGGAAAGAGTCATTTTATCTGCTGCACCCCACTGAGCGAGGGATGTGCCTCAATACCTGCCCAGGGTTAGAGTCAAGAGAGTGAGGAACATACTGGAGGATTCCTGGCTCCTAATTTAGGCAGCTGAACATGGTCTTTTTTACCTCCTTTTACAACAAAGTACATCACCTCTGGAGAATAACCAGCCTGAATTGCTTGCAGACCCCGTGAGCTATGATCTGGCTGGGGGATTGCTCTGGTTTAGGGACCACAAAAAGCAGTTGGAACAGCTCCAGGTGCCTTGTCCCTGATCCCTCAACAGTGGACCAGGGCAGAGTCTGGACCACCCATCCTGTCTTATTGAAAGCACTATCCTCCTGGCACAGGAGAACCAGCTCTGGTTTCATTAGCCCAATTAGCACCTATCTTCCCTCTATTTCATATATAGATTAAATTAAAAATAGAATAAACATAATACTACTGTTACTATAGTAATATACCAACATATGAAGTATAACAACAGGGCAATTTTATGTTTGAGAAAAAAATTATTCTGCATTTAATAAATCAATGAAACATTAACTAACATGTTTCCAGAAGTCAGGTGTTCCAGTTGAGGCCTGTTGCTGATGGATGAACTCTGGTGTCCTCCACCCACTTTAGGACATCTTTCTCTTCAAGAAATCTACCTGAACCTAATGAAGCTACTCAAGATAGAAGGTGTTTCTCAGAGCAACGATACCAGAGTATTAACACTGTGCCTGCTACTTGGAACCACTGATATCAGCAGGTGTACTTAAAGGGAAGTGTTTAATCAAAGATGTAATGAAAAGAAATGAGGTGTGAGAGTCTGACCCTTTGATATGGAAAATAAGTTCATTTGAATGGTGATAGCTGGGCAAGGAGAAGTGCTCTGTACAGGGAGCCACCTTGATGAGCAGATTCACTTTCCTTCTTCTTCCCAAAGCCACTGGGGAGCCAAAGCCACCCATGCCACTTCCTAACCTGGGACTAGGGAACAAAAGGTGGCCAAAAATAAAAGGAGAAGAGACTGCAGCAAATCTGAAGAGCAGAGCAGTCTCAAACCCAGCTGGGAGCCGCAGAGCACTGAGCTGGGACCATGCCTGGTCCTCTGAGGTAGTGGTACACTGCTCTAGGACACAGCTCGGTGTGCTCCAGCAAGTGGGATCTGCAGGCTGGGGGACTATGTTCCTTCTGTGTTTGGTGTTGACCAAGCACCAAGTGATGCCAGCCCCACACATGCTAACGTAAAAGCTCCTGTCACCTCCTGCATGAGCTCTATCCCTGGTAAAGGATAACATCCAGGAGAGACATCTGCATCCTAAACAGGCTCTTGGCCTGGCCACGGCACAATCAAGCTCCTTTTGCAGCCCTTGAGAGGCCACCATGGACTCACGCTGAGCCCAAGCCATGGCTGAGGAAAGCAGCTGAGATTTTAGTTGTTCCTGCAGAGTTACTGGCTCATTGCTGATGTAACTGGTAAAGTAGCCACAACCCCCACAGATGGTTTCTTAAAAATAAAGAGTCTTTGCCTCAATGGAGATAACTGCAGTTTCACTAAGGATGGCTGCACTGTAGGCACTTTGGTCTTAACTAGTCAAAATGAGTCACCTACCACGCTGCAGACACAAACTCCTCCCTAACTGATATGGAAAAGACAACAAGAAGTAACAAAAATCTCCAGCGCTGAATCCTCTGGAGCAGCTGCTGCCCGGACAGCCCAACGGCTCTTCCCTGGTCTGAGCTCCCCTTTGCACACAGCAGGACAAGGAGGGGTTTGCTCCTGTGCCTCTGCCCAGCAAGGCAGCAGAGAGCTGGGTTGTGACTGCGAACACCCCACAGCTCAGTTTGTAAAAGTAAATTTAAAAAAAAAAATAAATCAACTGTTTAGGAACCCCTAATTTAAAGTGTTTCTGATAGCAGAGTCCTGGGCTTCCAGCCTCCTCCTGTGCGACTGCCCTCTCCAACAAAATGAGATGTTCCAGTGCTGTGCAGAAACAAATCCCTCTACGGGGCTGGGAAGAGATGCCCAGTTCATGGAGAAGAGCTTGCACAGGCAGCGATGCACCTTCAGAAGACAGGGGGGAAGGATGGGGGCTGCCAGCACTCATGTCTGTGTAGCGGGGCTTGGGGAAGGGAGCAGAGGTACATGTGCCCCCTGCTCTCCTCCACACCAAGCAGCTCCTCTCCCTGCCTGGGGAGCCCTGAGCTGTGCTGCTGCCTCAGCAGTGCCCGATGCCTTCTGGCAGAAGCTCCTCAACCCCAGGTACAAAAGG
>WTSP01013265.1:151476-178189 GCA_025331215.1 Actenoides lindsayi | reverse complement strand
AGCTCCTCACCCCCAGGTACAAAAGGCAGGAGGGCAGAGGGGCTTGTGGGGCAGATGAGCCAGGCACGGATGTGCTGAGGGAACGGATGCTGGCAAAACAATCGGATGTGCAACGCTGAGCTGAAGATGGACACGTATGACAGAGATTCCCTCCTCCCTTCCCAAGTTAAATAAATAAAACACTGTTCTTGCCCTAGGCATGTTTCTGCTGGATGTTCAGCTGAAACCTTCTCAGCGATTCACAGTTGTGAGTATGATAATGGCAATAATAATAAAACCCAAACAAACAATGCAACAAGAAAACCGCGGGGTTTTGCAAGACCTCATAGCTGGTTACTCCAAATATCTGAAATGCCTCACACTTTCTTGCTTGGCTTATAGGGGCAGGTGAGTTGGAAAGAACTGGCTTATTTCATTCCTATTCTTTTACTTATTTGACATTGTTTTGATTAGAAAAGAGAAGCTATTGGCACTGGGTGTAATAGCTTTTATACCTCTCCTCAGTGTCAATATCAGGTGCAGAATTCTGCTCACCTACCAGCACAAATTACTGTAACTCACTGAAAAGAGAAAAAAAGCCATTTTCATAGAAGTATTTCTCACTTGGAAGTTATTTTTTATGGATATTGAAAGAGTCTTCGTATATGCTGCAATCCTCCTACAAAGAGTTGCAGTTTGAAACGGGCAGAACGCAGGCAGTGCCCAGTCAGTGTGGTGTATCTAGCTTCTCCCTGAAGAATCCAGATGTTCACATTTCTTACAAAAATACATTGGAGCTCTAAGTGTTATGGTTCCAAAAGAAGTCACAAAAATGTTCCAGGGAAGCACCCAGAGAGCCCTGGGGCAGTGGCTATGGGCAGCGAGACCCGTTGCATTCGCTTTGGGGGATGACACGGGCTATGAAGGTGAGTGCCAAGGTCCCTGCTCTGTCCCCTCTCCAGCCCTGCCAGACAGTGCTCTCGTGGCGCTGCAGCACAAGTGTTTATTGAACCAAATGTATCCCAGAAACAAGAGGGGGTCTAGTAAGATGAGGAACTGTTACATGGATCCAGACACTATATAAATGTGAGGAAACAAATACTTCACAGGGCACCAACTAAGAAAGCTCAAGATGTTGATCTGGACGCTACCTTTACCATACCCAGCAAGTAGGAGACTGCCTTAGGATGAACTCTGGCTACCTCAACAGAAATCTCCTTCCCCTCTGTGCTGCTCTAGTGAGGACACATCTGGAGTACTGTGTCCAGTTCTGAGCTCCCCAGAGAGACAAGGAACTACTGGAGAGAGACCAGCAGAGGCTACAAAGATGCTGAGGGGACTGGAGCATCTCTGCGTCCAGGAAAGGCTGAGAGCCCTGGGGCTGTTCAGCCTGGAGAAGACAGAGGGGATCTTATCAATATCTAAAGCGGGGGTGTCAAAAGGATGGGGTCAGACTTGTCAGTGGTGCCCAGCAACAGGCACAAACTGGAACCCAAGAGATTCCATCTTAACATGAGGAAAAATTATTTCTGTGATGGTGCCAGAGCCTGGCTCAAGCAGCCCAGAGAGGTTGTGAAGTCTCCTTCTCGGGAGAGATTCCAGACCTGTCTGAGCACCCTGCTCTGGGTGACCCTGCTGGAGCAGGGGGGTGGGACATGATAATCTCCAGAGGTCTCTTCCAACCCTGATCGTGCCGGAATTCTGTGATTTTGTGAAATGTGGTCCAAGGATTTCCGCTTTGAGCAGGAGCAAATTTGCTATCATAGCGGGCAGAGTTTCAAAGTTTGCGGTAGGGCGGATGATGCCAACACCACGCCTGAGACACAAAAAGCCCACAACTTGCAGATCAGATCCATTTCAGCATCACCCTGCGAGACGGCTCTTTGCTCATCCAGGGTTATTTATCACATCGCACTCCAGCGCGCTCCCCGTTGCCCTGTGGACACTGAGTCTAATGGGCTGTGTGGTTCATCTGCTCAGGTGCTCGTTTTGCGCTTACCGGGGCTGACATTTTCATAGCTGCACTGGAAACACCAGATCTGGCAGGAAACGTTTCGTTCTTCATGAAGTGTAAGTGCTGCCACCTTCCCAGTCTAGTCTTGTTGAGCGATGCAGTTGCAGCTGGGAAGCAGATGAATGAAGCCTGCATGTTCACCAAGGTGTGCGCTCATTTTCCCAGTGTGGTTTCTCTCCCCGTGTGTCATTCTGAAAGCAACAAGCTTTGCTGCCTCTTTTGGGTTGTCAGTTTAAAAAAAAAACTAAATCTCACTCAGGTAGGTGCTCAAACAGAGGTGACAAAAGGGAGCCCCTTTCTGAGCTGACACGGCACAGCAGCACCTAGCAGCGTTGCATTGGTGGGAGTGCAGATCAGAGGCAATCGAAGCCCCGCAGCACTTCAAAGCGTGAAGATTTACCCATTATGGCAACTGGGAACAGTCTTAAAAATAATTGTGTGGAAAGGGCCATGTTACCTTGTCCAACGGGATGCTGGGAACTGACTAGTTTTAAAAGCTATTTGCATAATTTAGCTTCACCACTCTTAGAATAGCAAATTAACAGTTCATTTTACGACTCCACCAATCAACACCTATAGCCCATTAAATTTAACAACAAACTTGCTTCATGAAGGAGGATGCGGCTGAGTCTTTCAGCAGACTCTCCTTATCCCTTATTCTTCCCCCTGAATTGTGTGTTTCTTTGTTTTATAAACTAGCATTCCTATTTTCTCATTAGCAAACGTGACGCTAAATTAATTCCAGGTGTTAATTTGCACACTGGGTGCTCAATTTGGAGCTCGGCTCTACTGGTGTCAATGGAGACTAACCTTCTTACGTCTTCAATTCTCCAGAACAAATCCAGAGCAACTCTCTGCTGCTCTCAGCTACTGCAATACAAGTCTCAGTTAAGTCTACCCTGCACTCTGCTCCTTCAGGATAAAAACAAACAGGAGAGGCTCCACTAACCCCATTCTGTCCCCAGTTAGCACTGGGTAATTTGAGAGCAACTTAAAAAAAACCCCAAATATCACTCAGGGTGTAGGATTATAACCGAGGCAAAAATTGGCACAGAAATTGAAAACATGCAAAAGCTTATTTTAATGGCTCATTTTCTGGCCAGCTTCTGAATAGGGGGTCATTTCAGTCAACAGACAAACACGCTGCTAATTGAAGGGACTACCACGGCACATGGCTTCATTTGCAAAGCCATTTGGAATGAGTTATCAATATTTTATAAATACGTTAAGGTGGTAATAAAAGATGCATGATGTAGTGTGTAGGTAGGAAGCCCTTCTGAAAGGAAACGAAGAAATTATAGATAACCTTGACATGCTGAAGCTATGCAGTTGGAATTGTTAAGGAGAAGGGGCTTTAAGATGCTTCAAGGTAAGAAAGTGATAAGAATTCTTTAAAGGAACAATGTCAGCTTGTTTAGGCTTAAAATCTGGTTTGCCAGTAGAGAAGTGTTTGTGCCATCTCTTAGAGGGATACGCTTCACTTGGGAACTTTTGATAGCTGTGTTCACACTGCACTCCTCATTTCATCCAGATGTAACTAATGAATCCTGCACTTCTTCCAAAACTCTTCCAAAAGTATTTGGACAAAATTCTGCTTATGACTGGACAGAGTGAGAGCAATGGGTTAACACAGCAGGCACTTGTAGTAACGGGCAGTATAGAAAACTCCTGTTTCCAGTGTTCTTTTGTTCTCAGAAAGTGGGAAAGAACGTAATTTCTATGGAGCAGGGGGGATTTACTCCAGCTCCTCATGAACTACAAGGAAATACATGCAGTTTAGGCTTTCACATCTGAATTCTTGCCCCAACCTACTTCTGCTACAATGAGCAATGTGGTTACAAAGACCACACAAAGCTGTGTTTGCTGTAAAGCCCTTTACAGCCATAACCTCCACCCTTAACCTCCAGAGACTGGAAAAAAAGACACTGAATTACTTCCAAAAATTACAGGTCAAAAGGTCATACTGGAGCTTGAGTTAAGAGGAGCTGCAGAATAAAGACTGACTGCCCAGCCATCCTCATGCAAAGGAGGGAGGGAGAGAGGTGACAGAGGTCTAGCTATCAGCTGGGAGCTGGTAAACATCTCCAGGTACATGAAAGGTCTTCTGCAACCATATGTTGATCTGCATCTGTATACGGGAATAGAAAGGCATGGTTGGACTTTGTTAAGACTCTCTGCAGGGGTAAGACACCTGGGATCATCTTTCTGTTGTTCTCTAAGACTTGTAGAGGCAAAATACTAAACAGAGATGCTTTGATGCCCATCTTTTGTGGGAGGGAAGGTGTCCTGCCCAGCCCGTGTCTCTGGGCCTGACACTGACCAGCCAGCAACGGGGCTTCTGGTTTGGTGGCTCTGATGCCCTTATGCTCCCCGGTGGTACCACTACAGTTTAGGTCCCACACTGCTTTTTTTTCCCTGAAGGAAGAAGCTCGATTAATAAATCTGCCCTATCAAAAGGATGCAAGGCACACTTCTTCCCCCAGAGCCAGTGTGGATTTCCCTGAACACCAGCCTAACTACACACACTCCAAACCAGCAAATCCAGCACGGACGGGGATTAGAGCTTGCAAGAACACTACAGTTCCCCTGAATTTTGATTCTTACTGCCAAAAGATCTCTAAACAGCTTCAGCTTTTATCCTTCTCTGAACATACATTGCAGCTTTCTTGACCTGCATGTTTCTGAAAGAGGTAGAGTGCTTGGCGAGAGCCTTTGCTGGCCAACCCTGAGCCAAAGGGCTGCTTTCTATGACTTGAATAGCAGGATAGCCACATTATTTGTTGAACATCACATACACGGATGTATATCCTCCTTGGTCTAATTAACATCTCCTGGCCCAGGGAAGCACTAGAAGCTGGTATCCTTCCCATTTGGCCAGGCTTATTTAAGAGTAAATCAGGGATCCATGGAACACCCTCCTTAGAGAAGCTAAATCCTCAAGTGTAGTTCCTGTTCTCTCACCCTTAAATATATTATCCTTAAAGGAGATTAAATCTGGTGCAGTATCATTTACAGCCACCTAAAACACCACGAAGAGGCATCACTCTAAATTAAAACATCTATTCATAATGTCAGAACCACAGTGGGGAAAAAAAAAGGAGGAAAAAAAGAGGGGTGAAAACTGATACTATTCTTTTGTGTAATAAGATTTGACAATTCTTCATTTTCTTTCAAAATTTCCTGATTTTTTTTCCAGGAAAAAGAAAAATCCCTCTCTAAACATTTTCAGTATTATAAAAGACTTGGACAAATGTTTCCTTCTTTCAGAAAAAAAAGAAAAAATAGAAAAAAGAGAAAAATATAGAACTCAGCATTTTTAACCTGCTCCAGCACAGCCAAAAAACCTCCTCTCCTCCTTATGCAAAAACTTAGCCTCCTACTACATGAATAAAATGCTGTTAGCATTATAGAACAGATGATGCAAACAAGCACAATTAAGTAACTCCGTCGCAAGCAGCGGGGGGCCATGGTAAATACACACCAGACAATTTGTATCTGTGCTCATCTTTAAACATTTTATGGGTCTCTGAGCCCCCAGTTTTAATTTAAACAAATACACATTTCAGCGTATGCAGATAAATAAAACTGCAACAATAGTGCTCAGCCTGACAGGGCCCAAACAGGAGATACAGTCTACACTAAATAAAAGGATTATTTATGTAGGTAAATAAAATATGGTCAGATTCCTTCTCTGTATGCAGATTTTTTTTTTTATAGTTCTGAAGTAAAAAATCCTGAAGGAAAAATAATGGGAGGGACATTGATGGTACAGTGTAATTTGGGGACTTAGATGATGGACGTCTCTAAAGATGAGGGATGTGTCTGAAGTATGTTTGCAATAATTATTTTTCAGTATCCTTGAGGCAGTTACTTCATTTTGTAAGCACAGGGAGAAAAGACCAAACCACTGTTGCCAGTCTGCCACTATTACTAGCAAATAGTGACTTTTTAAATGCTGCTGCTTCGCTGGGCACCCTTCCAGCAAGGTTGCTGGAATTATACATTTCCTTCTCAGAGTTTTTCTTTGTATTTTTTCCTGGTTTTAAGTCCCTAAACACACTGACTAGAAGACCCCCTCTGTGCAATTACCCAACCTGAACATGAGCTGCAAGAATGAAAGGGGAGCGTGAGAGACCCTCCTCTTCAAAGCTGGGATAGTGCTGACTGGGTATTAAATTCATGCAAAACACACACCCCGACCAAAGAGATTAGAAATTGAGTCACCGAACCAGGAAAAGTGCTGAGCAGCAGAACAGACAGATCAGAGCCACAACCAAAACAAAACCCACAACAGAAAAAACATTAAAAAAAAAAATAAAGTCATTACTGAACAAAGCAACAAAACTAAAAAACCAAACAAAAAAACAAAAAAAGTGGGGTTGGGATGGTATAAACATATATTTTATGATCTCCCCAAACAGTTTAATTCCAAGGGCAAGTTTTCCCTTCTGGCAGTGGTTTTAGCAAGGACCGAGTTTACCCAGCAGTGTTTGGCTGCAATTTTTTGTGCAATACCAGAACCCCTCACTTCCTACAGGTTTGGTACCACACGTGCTAATCAGAGCAGGGTGGCTGGGGCAGGATGTGCACCCAGAGTCATCTGACAGAAGGTATTTCTGAATTTTTAGGAATATCCAAACATCAATAAAATCTGAGATGCTCTTGGGCCTGTGGGGCTTTTCTTTTTGAAAGAGGAGCTCTGGCAAATCTTTCCTTTTCTCTTTCCATCCATCCCTGCGGTGCTGACAATACATTTGGATGGATGTTAGAGCATCTGGGGATGGGAAGAGGCAGGAGTCAGATCAGAAACTGTATTTTACTGGGTTTAGTCCATCCATAGCAAGAGAAGGGCCAAAAAGGTGTATTTCTTATCAAGCCATTGAAGAAAAAGGAAAAAAAAACCATATGACAATATTTAGCCCTTTTTTTTAGCATACTACTTCTGCAGGGGACTTTTCCTAGAGTCCAGATTCTACTGCAGCTAAAATCCCCAATTATAGTAAAAGGTACTTGCAATACAGGTTATTTTGATGGACGTAATACCCAAAACTAAGCTTTCTACCATCTGTTCATCCCTAAAATTTGAAAGCAAAGAGAACATATTTCACCACTACGTCAGTGAAAAGTAAGATAAATGCTATTTAAATGCATGTACAGCATATGTTCGTTCTTCTTTGCCACGTTCATCTGTAATGCTTTACTCATTTCCCCAGAGACACAAATTGAGGGGTGTGGGGGGGAACACAAATCAAAACCACCAACAAAAAAAACCCACGATCAACCCCTCCACAGAACCAAGTTTTCTGAACACAGGTAGGGTGGTGGGAGATGAGTGTGCTATTCAAACTGCAAAGAAGAGTGGACTATACAAATTACATCATTCATTGCCCTCTCCAGTTCTCCCCACACACAGCTTCAGTGACTCGAGATCAGAGGACTGGGGGCGGGGGGGGGAAGGGGCTTGGGAATCGCAAAAGGATAAATCTGTGGTGGTGTGGAAGGATTTGTGTTATCTTTCAAATGGACAGTGGGGAAGTTTGTATTCCCCACAGATCCTCTGGCATGTCCACTGGTTTATAGTGCAAAGTAGAAGGGAAATAAACATCACAAATATCACTGGAGAGCTATCAAGTCTTCCACCACTGGCTATTTACTGGTGTCTCTCAGCACTGCCAGCTCAGGACACCAGACAGAGCTGGACTTTGTAGTGCTACCTGATGTCTGGTACACAAGACTGCCCTTGTTCTAGACAAAACAGTAGGAGTTAAACACAAAATTAAATATTTGAAGATGTTTTTACAACTACCTGATGCATTTGTATCCCTCTTTGCACCCAGCAGCATCAGCACACTGGTTCTGATGCAGCCTGCTACCCAGGAGAGGTGTGAACTGAGACATTTGCTCTTCCCTGTTTCCAAGGCTTCTGCACAGCCCCATTATTTGCAGAAAGGAGCAGGTGACTGGCACACAGGAGAGTTTGATGGGTGCCTGACTCATGTGATAGGCACGTACTTGCACAGCAGATCTTGCTATGGTACAAAGGCAAAGCTAGGATGTGACCTTGAGTGGAGACCTATTGACTACTGAACACCTTTTCCCAGTCCTTCCCTCTCTACCACGCAGGCACCTGATCTTGGATCTGTGAAGAACTCTGGAGGAGGCACAACTGCTGTTTGCAGGGAGCAGGGGAGAAGGAGCTCCTGTGCAATGTGTTTAACAGGTTTGCCTTTGAGAAACTACTCTTTAGGCTACATAGCTGTGGGTTTGTTGAAGCATTAGCACCTGAAATCACGACTCAGTTTTGAAAATGTAGGTTGACAAGATGAAGGAATTTGGTTATTGCCTCTGTTGGGAGCCAAAAGCCTTTGCATTCTGCCCATTATTTCCTAAAATCTGCAGGTTCATAATCCATATGCAACAGCTTTGCCAGGGGTTTCAAAAGCAAGCCACCTCATGCCTACATACACAAGAGCACAGAGATTTTTGCACATCATTTGGAGAGGCTTCAGCAAATCATTGTTGGTTCACAAGGAATGCCCTGCTTTCAGATCTTGGTGCTTTCTCACTTCCCAGGCTGCTGATTGTGTCAGAGACACAACTGCATCTGAAGTCTGGTTACTACTGGGTCAGCCTCAAGAGTTGCGTTCAGGAAGGGAGAGCTCCAGCTGACTGAGCCTGGTGAAATGTTCCTGTTATCTCACTGACGTGACCGACATTTGAGTTGGGCATTCCTCTCAGCTGTGGGCTTGAATTGAACCTCTGCTGAAGTGCACCAGATCAGAGCTCAGTTTTAAGAGAGTGGAAGGAAGAGAATACAGGGCAGATAAGGGCTTACAAGGAAGAATTTAAAAAAAAAAGGAAAGAAAATAATATTTCTTAAAAGAAATCTAAGTCACTATATATTTCTAGCACCACTTCCCATCTGCTCACCTTCCCAAGTGACATTTAAGGGAGCTGAGTTTATGATGCTCGAGGCATCAGCAGCACTGGATTGAGTGGATCAGATTCCAGACTGACTCTAAAGCTACTCAAACCTTGCCTAAAGCTCAGTTCTTATTTATTTGTTTTCCTACAACAGAGGTGCCTTGATCTCTGGCAATACTGGCATCTGCCCTTTTCTTGTTTGCAGTCCTTTCTGCCCAGAGCATTATCTGTCTTTTTTACAGTGTATGACTTGGTAGAACTGCCCAACACCCCCCCCCTTACATGCCTGAAAGTGCTTTAGATGAGATGGAAGGTACCTCTGACAAGTCTCTGGAGTCTAGGGCTCACAGATAAACATGGTGAATAGGTTCCAGAGTTGCTCTAGTCTCCAGGACACACACGCACAGTCCAGCACAGTACTCGGAGTTAACAACTAGAATGATAGAATGTTTTGGGTGGGACCTTTAAAGCCATCTAGTCCAACCCCCCTGCAGGGAGCAGAGCCAAAGGCACGAAAAACACTAACTTGGGGAGATGCCTGGACTCCTGCACCCTCCAAAACATTGGTGGCCAATGCAGACCAGGAAACAAGCAGCTTCACCTGCTCTGGAGGCCAAGCAGGAAAAGCTGAGCTGCAGTCAGTATGACTAAGGCACAGCCTTCTCAAACCCTAAAAGGAACTGCAAGCATGGATGCCAGCACATCTTTTGTAGTACTGAAAGGTCTACCTCAGATTTAAACTAAGGAGTCACTAGGAATGAAAATCTGTCTGAGGAAAACAGAACACTCAGAGGCAATGTGAAAGGTGGTAACAGAAGAGAGAAACTGATGCTCAGCACAGGAGAAGGACAAATAGCCACGTGAGGACACAAGCAGAACGGAGAACATCTTGGCACTCAGTAAACATAAGGGCTGAGGAACAGAAAGTTTTCCTTCCTCAGTGACCTAGCCCAACTTCTCAGGAGATGATTTAGGCAGCAGGTTCTGCACTGGGACACAGCGTCAGTGTACTACTGCTCTGTTTCCTCTAAAAGCCAGGAGACCCCTTCTGCACCTTCTTTAGAGAGCACTTGTGACTGCAGGTACCCGAGCTGTGAGCTTCCCCACGTGCATGTATCCTAATCCTACAACTGTCTCTACAAAGGTTTGGTTTTACTGACTAATGACACAATTAGGTGGAAAAAATAGTAATAGTTTAAAAAAAAAAAAGAAAAAAGGAAGCAGCCACCCACACTGCTTCTGTCTCTGTTCTGTCTCCCACAGTGGCAGGACTCTGGCAACATTTATAGGCCTGTATTTTCCTAGAAGTTTATATAGCATGAAAGTAGAAGAAGTGATAAAATATACAGTTTAATTGCAAAAAAACCCATGTACTAATCTCACTAATGTGCTAGATTAAAACTGTGCATGTGTGAGGCTTCAAGGTGGTTACAGAGATTTAAACTAAATTTTCCTTCCGAATGTCTCTAACCAAACTAATATTTTATGGTATCCTGGACCTTACAATTGACTTTTCTTTTATTTTTATGAATGATATTCAAAGTATAATATTGTCACAAGGGATTCTCTTACTCCACGGATTCTTTTATCATGCAGGATTTCCATTAACTTCTGTCAGAATTTTTTTGTCACACTAGGTTGCTTTAGTGGCTGCAAGCTCTATGGTGTCACACTGGGTTGTGTTAATAGCTCAAGCTGGAGCTTATCCTTTGTGTGCAGGGCTAGTACAAGGACTTGACATGTTGAAAATCTGCTAAAATTCTGGTTTGAGAACTTGATACCAACTGGAAGACTTCTGCATTGCTCCTGTGAGTAGCTGGTGACCCATGTCACCTCCATTCCCCCCCATTTCCTGGGGTTCCCACACCACCACGTAAAGTCCTTAGCACAGGACATGCTCCTTCTCCTATGTTCACACAATGCCTACCACAGTCACCTTTAAGCCCCGTTTCCTAGGGCTAATAATCTATAAGCAAGCAGTGTCTGACAGGGCTCTACTGACAGCAGGGGTCATGGAAGTTAACTGCAGTCCCAGAAGATAGACTGGTGCAATGCTAGGAACTCTGGACTGAGATTAGTGGACTGATTACACCAAACTGCTTTTTTTTTCCTAGAATAATAGTTACAGTTATTCTGGAACAAAAAGGACTTTCTTTGAGCAGAAAATCTACTACAGAACTGCTGCTTAGTTTCTTTAGGAAGGAGCTGGTTAATCCTTCTTGGTTCACAGCAACCTCTTAGTACCTCCAATGCAGTTATTTCACAGAGTTTGGGATGGACAGCAGACTTACTACTAACCTCCAGGAGCATCTCGGAGTAAGTGTGTGACTAGGACATCTGGGGTCCTCCAAACAGCCACTGGCTCAAGGGGTGGGCCAAGGAAGCTGGCCAAGTGTCCCCTTGACAGCACAGGGCACAGCTGAGCTGCCAGGGCAAACTGTCCTCCTGTCCATGGCCAGAAGGAACACATGCAACAGCTCTAGACCCTAGAGCTCATCACAGTGGCAGAGGTGGGGACTGGAGAACCCCACTTGGATACCTTCTTCCAGGAAGAAGGACCATTTATTGACCATAAAAAAAAAGTGCAGTTAGCAGATACCTAACTTTTTTTAACTCTCTAAAAAGCCAAACACCAGTAGAGCTCTCAGACCCCACAGACCCTCCATTTGTGACACACTTTATGCATCCACAGCTAAGACCTGCTGAACTGTTCTGAGAATTGACTTTGGGACCTGAAGTTCTCCACAGATTGCTCACATTCACTATACACCAGTTACATTTTAATGCTAGGAAGGGAAAAGAATCTAAACATCATTTTGCAAATGTTAAGCTATTAAACTAGCAAATGATTTGAGACAAGAGTAAGTATACAGGGTCAGCTTCTCTTTCAAACACTTCTAGGGTACATAATGTGTAGCATGCTTCATGCAAATACCATGGCCTTGAGGTTTTTCCTTGTGGCATTGTTCATTCTTTCATTTCTGCAAGGAGGCAGGAGGAATAAATAGATGTTTTTATCACCACTTCTTTGCTTTCAGAAAGTTCACATATTGCATTTTTGACATTATGTAAATTAAAAATCACCATGGCATTACCTGAAATAAACTATTATATCACTCCTTTCACGCTGCTCTAGTTAAGATGCTGTCAGCACTTCCATTACTAGCCCTTATTTCAAGGAGTTTCAGACTTAGTTGGTAGAAAGGTGGGGGACTTTTATTTTTTTTTAATGGAAACTTACAACAAATTCCCAGCCTGGGGAAGAAATTTTTTTTCTTCAGATTTGAGCAAAAACTACCTGTCCATTTTATTGTTCAAATGCAATGAGAAGATTAACCCTCCAAAAGTTTGACCATTAAGCAGAAGCCTTATGAAAGATACTTCTCGAATGCTGAAAACTCAGCTGGGAAGTTCCCTTGGAGCAAGCTGTGGGAAAACTTAAGATCTCAGAGCAGGGAACACACTGCAGTGGGGGAAAAAAAAAAAATACATTTATCACGATTTACTTTCCACATACCTAGACTGAGGTCTGACTGAAGCTCTGATCAGTGGGACAGATTATCCTGTGTGTTGGGAGTTCAGGTACCCCAGGGATCGGCTGTGTTTGGATCAATGTTTGCCTGTGTGTGTTTATAAAGCCCAGGAGGCTGGACAGGCTCATCACACCATTCTGGGCTTGCTCTGCCTGAGCAGAGATTTTTACCTAGGACTTGTAGGTAGCAGAACACTGAAGTTTCCATTACTTGGCCTATATACATACATATATATACACACAGAGAGAAAATTATGCAATTTATTACATCTTAAATATGACCAAGCACATCTTGGGCCACAAATTCAATTTTGCTCCGTCTATACTCTCAATGCATGTGTACATGGACATTCAGTACAAAGGCGATGCACTGTTTCAGAATACTGTTAAATTTGGCAGCCTTTCCTCAGAAATGGCATTTGGGTCGCTAGGATAAGACAACAGCTCCAGATACCTGCACACAGCAACTTCTTATTCCCAGTGATAACTGCTGAAGGTCCCAATGTAAAAAGTTCTAATGACCATGTGTTCTCAACGGCCAGCCTGTAAAACCCAAGTCACGCTGCAGGCAATATAGATATAGAGTAATAGAATGGTTTGTGTGGAAAAGGACTCTTTAAGCTTATCTGGTCCATCCCCCCTGCAGGGAGCAGGGCCATCTGCAACTAGGGCACGTTGCTCAGAGCCCCGGCCAACCTCACCTGGAATGGTGCCAGGGATGGGGCAGCAACCACCTCTCTGGGCAACCCCAGACAGGGTCTCATGACCCTCAGTGTAAACAATTCTTCCTTACATCTTATCTAAAGCTCCCCTCTTAGTTTAAAACCATCACCCCTTGTCCTGTCACAACAGACCCAAATAAAAAAAACAACCAAACAAAAAACCTGTCCCCATCACACGTACTGTAAAACAACTGCATTTTGTTCTGCAGCTCCAGGCTGATATCCCACTTCCATGGGTAATTCACTTACCAACTCTGGTTTATTTACCCTGCCAGTCAACCTCACCAAACCAGGGCAGAAATCAGCCCAGGTCTGGTGTTGGGGTACAAATATCAGCTACCTTGAGGAACAAGGAGACTCATGACATGCAGTTGTTTTCACCAACATACTCTGGAGCAATGGTTTGTATCCCTGCTCCTCCTTGCAGGCTGAACTCTACATACATCTTTTGGAAGATATCTGTTTTCAGAAACAGTTGTGCAGAAAGGAGAATAAATTTGGTCTCCATGTCAGGTAGAACAAGAAGTAATGGACTTAAATTACAGCCAGGGAGATTCGGACTAGACATTAAGATAAACTTTCTAACAGCAAGGGTAGTTAAACACCAGAAAAGATGGCCCAGGAGGGTGTGAAATCCCCACTCTGGGAGGTTTTGACTACAGATTAGACAAATGCCTGACAGGAGTGACAATTTTGATGTTCCTTTGGGGCAGGGGATTATATCTTGATTTCCTTTCCAGCCCCGTTTCCTACAGCGCTCTGGAAATCCTTTAGAAATAAGCAAGACGAGGTATTTTGATGGCTTATGTCCTACCCTTCATTCCTTTGTGTAATCATTCCATCCAGGACACTCTGCTCTGGCTGTCTCCTCGGGATCCGTGTGTAAATACCATTAGCTCCCCAGACCTACCTCCTCCCCGGCTGCTGTGCACACCCTCCTTCAGCAAACAGCACCCGGGGCAGGTTTAAAGGGTTATTCTCAGTGGCATCTGTCAGGCAAGAGGCTTCCAAATGAGTGAGCACCAGGAGACAGAGAACATTTTTTTTTTTAATTAAAAAAAAATTTTAAAAAGCCTTTAGCAGGTGAAAGTGAGCCCCTCTCTGCCGGCTGCATCCGAGACTTCTGCCAAGTTGCTGCTAATGCGTCTGCTTTCCCCGGCAGCAAAGGGATGAGAGTCCAATTTGTGAGCCACAGGAAATTTCACAGGCAAAATGCAAACAGCCAATTTCAGGCTTTGTTTAGAAATATTTTCTGTGTTTCCTGCTGCTGCAAGAAACCAAGAAGGGGAATAAAACCCAAACAGGAATTCACTCAGCCTCTTCAGTGCCATTCATTTTTCCACCCCCAGTAAAGCAAAATTCAAGCTACAAAAGTGGAGGAAGCCACGAGGAAAAGCAGATAGTCCTCATCAGCTGCTGCTTTTCTCTGCAGCCTTCTCTTCCTCGCTCTGAAGTTTTGATGCCCTCTTTGCTTGTCTGTCCTGCATCATCACAGCCCTGTCTTCCTCCAACTGCTGAGCTCCTCATGGTTTTAAACTCTGCAGGACTGGAGGTTGCCTCAGTCACTAAAGAATTCATACTCCAGGGTCCCTGACAGGGCTTCTTGCTGCCTCTGTAGTCCATCTAGAGCAATGATTAGACAACATACCCCTTCTTCCAGCCTAGGCTGGAATTACTAATTGAGTAACCGCCAAGACAGCCTTGGCTTGCTGTAAAGTTTCCCAAGGTAGGTTGATGTGATCACATATTGTCTGGCTGAAAACACACAGAGAGATGGGTGCAAAAGCAAATATCACAGAACCATAAGTTTTAAATAATTTTCATTTGAGGCAACCCTTCAGCTCGTGCATCACTCCGTGCCTCTGGTTCTGTAGCTCACCTTTCAAACCTGAAGGAAACACAAAGAGCATTTCCTTCTCTCACTATCAAGCACCCATCTCCACACACAGACCTTACAAGGGAACTCAATGTACAGAGCCTTGGCTACAACAGTCCCTACACCTTTGAGCTAATCCAGATTTCACATTCAGAATACGGACTCCATTTTCCATAGTCATCTTTCCTATTTTTTTTAATCATCCATAGCTGTAATGCTGGCAAGTGCAAGGACAGAAAAAAGGGACCCAGACTTTTATTTTTTTTTAATGTATGTATGTGGGCACATATATATTTTTCATTTTTGGATGTTTCCCTTAATCATATCTTGAATTAATGCAGGGCTTGTTCATTCGGAGCTCTCATTACCCTCTTAATTAACTGTGCACAGATGGAAAAAGTCGGAATTGCTTCACTCGAGTTGTTCTGCTAGTTTTAAAATGAGATGGCAGATGGAGGACAAGGCAGAAAGGGCTCAGCTCAGAGGTAGGAGACAAGTTTTCAAGCTGTCACAGAAACGTCAACAAACGCTCCATCTGTTTATGAGGTGTACCAGGCAGAGGCAGTTTTAAGTGCCATCCACAGACGTGAGTTCAAAGAACTCCAAACAATTAGTAGCAAAATGAAAGTTGCAGTTTGGGTCTGAGATTTACCGGAACGCTGTCGATTCATATCGCTGACATTGGATCCGAAAGCAGCCAGCGTGTCACTTGTGGGGATATTCTCAGCATGGCAGCAGCAAGGATGAGCTCAGGACCCTCAGGGCGTGCGTTGGCTTGCCAAGGCTACATCCCTACAGCTCTGAATATAAACCTCCGAGAAAGGAGAGATGTTCCCAAAGGTCCTAAAGCAAGCGAGTCTCTTGAGAATGATACATAACCCTCAGGAAGTGGCTCAGTTTGTTCGCCATGAGCAGGGGCCAACAGAAAGGAAGGGGCCTCAACTGAGAACCCCAAGCACAGACACATTCTTTGTGGAGTCTCCTCTGGTATCAACTTTTCAAAAGTTTTCTCCAAGTGAAGGCAGCATCCCCAGCACAACTCAGTGCCAGCCTTTGGGAGGTATGGACCATCAAGTGTCACTAAAGTCACATACACAAGGTGATGCAGTTAAGTAAGTATAAGCTTCTACCCTCTCCCTTCCTAGAATAGCCCTTCTTGAACTGCCACAGTGGGATATTAAATTCCTATCCTGTTGGAAAGAACATGGACACACTGATATTAATGGGGGAGGGCACAGCACTGGCATTAGTATTTTAGAGAAGCAAGAAAGTAGCATCAAATCAGCAGATCAGGGCTACACGTAACACAGCAGCACTGGCTATTTCAATCACCACGAATGCCTACGAGGAACACATCTGCTTCTCAATGCAGGAGCCAACTTACGTGAGCAGTGTACATCTGGATCTGGGAGCTGCTGGTTTATATAGGGTTATTTGAAACTGAATTGTACCCATGTGGTTTCCACGCAGTCAGGTGCAGGAGGAAATACAACAAAGCAGCCCTGTGCAGCATCTTGTGATATACTTGCTGATTCTTTTTCAAGTAACTTCAGTTCTTTTTGGGCAACACCATATGTTAGAATGATAGGGAGATCCAGGACCGTGTCTACGCTCTCCTTAGTTGAAACTATGGACTTGAATTTTTACACAGCTTCAGAGGTATCTGGATCAATACCTCAGGTCCAATACTACTTTTAAAAAAAACCATTTTCCAGACACCAACTAAAAAAGTTATCCCCTGACAAATGCTTATAAATGATGCTGCCATGGAAGGTTTTCAATTTCCTTTCAATATGATGCATATATTTTTATTTATGCAAATCCCAATTGGAGCCCATGTCCACCCTTGCACCACAGGTACCTACCACAGAGTTAATTTTGCTTAGACCCAGTGCAAAAGGAACATATACAAATCATGAAGCACTGTCCATACTAAGGATGCACTGAATATTATCCACCAGTTGAGAGAGAGAAGAGCAGTGTCTGGTTTAGACCCAGCCAGCACCTCAGCAACATGCAGCCACATGGGATTGGGGAAGAACAGGGAGAAAAAGGTAAAACCTCGAGAGGTGCAATAAGGAGAGGTCAACAGAAGAGCACAAAACGCAAAGAAACACCAGTAGCAGCAATAACACTAATTAAATAAGAAATAAACCAAGTGATGCACAATGCAATTGCTCACCCCTGGAACCTGCTGCCTGCTTGCACTGCCCCGGCCACTTGTGACCCCTCCTGTCCCTCCCCCAACCCTCTATATACTGGTCATGACATCAGAATGGTGTGGGAAATCCCCTGCCTGGTTCCTGGGCTCTCTCAGCCGGAACCCACCCAGCTCCTGGTGAAAATTAACCCTGTCCTGGCCAGGACAGCCCAGGACAACCAGGCTGCCTGGTCCTCTTCGTGGTTCTGGCAAAACCTGCTCTGCCTCTGCCCCTCCATCAGCAGGTTGGTCCAGACAAAAAAAATTTTAAAAGTGCTTTTGACTATTAAATCTCCCTTTTTGGAGCACTCCAGCTCACAAGGTGAATGAAACAGGTTTGGCGTGCGTGAACTGCATTACTTTTGGGTGAAACACTCTCCTAATGCACTAATGAACAGCCAGACCTTGGGACCAGACCAGAGGTAGCCTAAATAATTCCCTTTAAACGACTATAGGATGGGCAGCAGTCCTTGGCAGCAACTGTTTCATTCTCCACAGATGTTGCTATAGGGCCACACAACTTGCCACGCACAGATCCCACCTCTGCTCTGCATTATTCAGTCCCTCCATGTTGGACTGATGGAATATTTGAAGTGTAAAATGTTATGGGATAGGTGGGATGTAGCTCTAGCTTGCTGTGGAGAAGCTGAGGAGGCATTCTGTGTTGTGTGGCCTGGAGTGCAAGTGTTTTATCTGGTTTGCTTGGAGATGGAGAGGGTAGAGTTACACCTGTGACTGAGCTAAACTATTAGATGGTTTTCAGCTGGATGTGATGATCCACATGCCCAAGGGGAAACCACCTCAGTTTTGCTTTCAGTGCTGTACATACACTGGGTGTTCAGGCCCCTCAACATCATCAGCCCATCAAATGGTGCTCATGCTGCAGAGCTAAGGGCCACAGGGAATAGGAGTATACTGAACTATACAGTTCTGTGAAGAGCAGATCACCCCCGGTGACACTGGGACACTGTACCTGCCCCCAGTTCAGCAGAGAGGAACCCAGAAATGCTCAAGACCCTGCCAGAAAAAGGATGTGAAAGTGATTTTCTTCAGACTGTACCCAAGAAGCTTAAAAGGCACAAACCTCACAAAGCTTTTTCTGTAGGAAAAAGGAAAAAGAGGAAGAAATAAAAGGAGAAACTAGGATAAGAGCAGAAGCTAATCTCTGTGCATGTTCTCAGCCTGACAGGAAGGTACCCTTCCCAGGGGCTTCTTATCAGAGCCTCAGCTCCCTCAAGGTCACAGATCAGGGTAATTACACTCTGATAAGCACAGTCCTTGCTCATTTGCAGTTCGATACTGTGGTTCCTCCTTTTCTGCTCTGAATATTGGGACAGCATCAGTAGCCCACAGCACCTGCAATAATGAATGTACTTCTGCAGACTGGTTGCAATTCAAGAGTATGACATGTAATTTTGGCATATACACCTGAAAAAGCCCTTTAGGAATCTTAGGTTCTAAAATAGCAGTATGAGATGCCAGTGTTTAGTAATCTGATCTTATCAAAGGCTTGTGGGACTCATCAGGTAAAATCCTACAACCCAGACCATGGAAAAAGCCAGTATCTGCTGTTTTAGTCCTTTCTGATATTGTCATGAAAATCCTGAAGCACCCACCATGGAAACACCAGCAATGACTGGAAAGGGAAAGGATATACATGTTCATCCCTTGGGAACCCTGCAGCGAGCTGAGCTTAATCACTCCAGGATACTACATCCTGGGCTGCTCATGTTTTTAGTAGCTTCCTATGCAGCTTATAAATTGCTCCACAAAAGTGAATCACACAACAGCGTGTGCTGCAGAGTCCGCTGCATCCTCCATAAACACAGGACAGTCCCACGTGAATCCTGTGCCAGACAGTTCTCCTGCCTCTCGGAGCACTTGCACACAGAGGTTGAGGCAAAGGACAAGATCTCCCCCTTAGCTGTTACCAGTCCTCAAATCCAGCAAATATCTCCCCATAAGGATGCTCTCTGCAGAAGCCCATCCATATAGACCTGCTCTCAGACACATCACCCCTTCTGCAGCCTGGGCCAGAGGTTGCTGCCAGGAAGACTCCCTGAGGCATTGCTGGGTTGTCAATTTATTTAGAGTGAGCAGAGAGCAGTTTCAGTTTTACTAAAAGTGTGTGGGGGGAAATAATCTTTTTTCTTTTCTAAAACAGGTACTTAAATCATCCCAATGAATAATAAGGATGCTCGCCAACCCAATTTAAGGCAATTTCCATCTCAGTCCCAATATCATCCTCAAACATACTTTTCCTTTTATCTGTGGAATGGCCTGTTCTGCACAGCACCTTAAATAGAAAGTGCTACGTTAGCTAAATGCTGCCTTTCAACTATTACAATAAATATCTGACAGTGAAGAAAATAAGAAAAGAGGCAGGCGGGGACTGATCTGCCTTGTCATATGTTAGCGACTTGGCACTGAAAGCTTTGTCAGTCCATTAGCTGCTGTTAATTTCCTTGTTCTTCATGGCAAAGGTGGCCATAATTGGTGAAGCTGCTGGAAATATCACATAAATGGGGTGATTCACACTCAGAACTCTGACTGTAATAAAAACCCATTTAGAAAATGTCCCCTTCACCCAAGGTAAAAAAAAAGCAAGCTTTGGAGCCTGCCCTCCCCCTGTTTTCTTCTGTAGGAATGCATGACCCATCAGCATCAGACAGGCTCACAGATCTGTCCAGCTCTGAAGATTGGTCATAATTTGAAAGGGACATCAAGTCTGATGGCCTATAATCAGTTCAGACACAATAGCTTTTATTTTGTTTTTAGTGGGACTTTTCAGACTGGACAGAAGCCAAGGAAATAGAGATAAATATACAATGAGTGTACAATTCTTGCCATTACCAGTACCATTAGTGTGTGTGCACTTGAGGAAGTGACGACATGGAAGAAACAAGCAGAGCTGACTTGGGGAGACATAGCACACCAGGAGTCAGAACTTTTTACCCAGCAGTGCTTCCTCTCATTCAGACCTCAGAGTTTGACTATAAACCCCATTTTTACACTTGTGAGATTAGAAGAGGTGAGGGGACACCTTAGCTGAAGGGTGATACAGCCCTTTTAAACATCTGGAAATCACAGAAAGATCTAACAAAGTCTGAGAAGGAGTGATGTTAATTTTCAGTACAGTCCAGTTTTCGTATGGGGAAAAAACATTTACATTTGGACAAGTCTTAGATCTGTTTTGATATTCTGTTTAGCCATGCTATGAATCTATCATCATCATAGGTGCCAGCTAGCTTTTTACTGGAGTCTGTAAACCCGTTGGATTTTCTTCTGAATATTTGAATCCTGTGGAGAAGGCACGAAATGAAGAGGGATGGGATCTCAACTGGGCTAACAAGCAATACTATATTAATCTCCCAAAGCCTACAAGCTGCCTACTATGTTTGAAGGTTGCCTTCTCTGAATTTCTGCCCAGAGCTTTGTCTCAGCAGCAAAGCCTCGACTAGCTTTGTTGTTAAGACAGTCCATACTAAATTAAGATTGAAATGTTTAGTTTGAGTACAAAGCCCAGACTCATCTGGGTAGGTAACAAACCGGGTATGAGGCACTCTTAGGAGCCCTTCCATACTTACATTACTGAAAATCAAAACCAAATGTGAAGTGAGATACCCAGCCCTTCTGGTCTCCCCTGAATATCATGGCTGCTGGGCAGAAATACATAGCTGGTTGGTAGCTCATTTAATGTACACATTAACTCATGAGACCAATCGCTCATTAATAAATTTACAATACTCAGACCAAGCAGCAGAGGTATCTCCAAATATTTTCACCAGGTTAAGTATTCAGCATGCCCAAACTAAAACCAAGCACACGGGTGGAGGCTCAGGTACACACCCAGCTTTTGACATCGTATTTGCCTGAAGAACAGTACAGAAAACACCAGAAAAAGTGAGGGTATGCTGCTGTGAGGTATCCGAGCATGACACTAGTCCTTCTTAAGGGGATAACAAGGAGGATTTGTAGTCAAGGGTTTGGTGTTTCCCCTTCTGACTGGGCTGGTTAGGTAAGGCTTGTCACTGAAAGGGCTGGATTTGGAGTGTTTTGCAGCTGCGCTTCCTAAAATATTTACTCAGTGTCCACTGGAGCAGATTGAAAAGCCATCAGCAATCACTCTAATCTTCCTGAGCAGCCTGAGTGAGCAGTGAAATGAAAGACTTCAGTAAAGTCTTCAAATAGCTGGTGAGATTAATCTTGTCAAGTGTAAACACTTCTTGACTCAGCAGTGGGTTGGGGTGGGGAATATGAGGCTGGTCTCCTTTTTTGACAGGCCCACAATTGTCAGTTTCCCCAATTATCACAGAAGAAAAGAAACACACTGTCTGGATGATATGGTAGGAAAATCTATAATGTTAGGGAGAAACCTGACCTGCAGAGCTGTAATGTTAAAAGACACAGCATGTTTGTCAGCTCTACTCTGACGTTACTCCAGTAATGAAAAGCTTTCCTGAAAACCAGAGCATGCAGAGGAGGGTCTCTGATCTCCCAAAGGCTTCTACCTTCCTCTGGGCAATGAGGCTTTGTGAGAGATACATATGGACAATCATTATATTTTCTTGGTTACAGCAGGAAACAATTGAAAAGGAATGTCCCACTCTCTGCCCGCACAAGTCCAACCAATAACCTCTGGAAGCGTGCTGTATTTAACTCTTTAATGAGATCAGTTTTGCTACAGCCTTGCCAATCCACCAAGTGCCTGGAGCTCATCTCCAAGCCAGAAGCAAGAGTAAACACTACCAGTGCCAAGTCCAGAGAGATGAGGAACTCCACGACTCAGGACAAGCACATTAATTCAGCAAAGCACTTTAGCAGACAGAACCAGAACTCATTGACTTCAGCAGACCTGAAGCATGCATTATGAGTTAAGGACGTGCAGAAGCGCTTTGCTGTACAGTAGCTTTGTGAGAAGGAGAATATCTTACGACCCAAACAACTCTATAAACCTGATGCTTGGGGACCTTCATCCTCCCCTTGCAGCTTAGTAGGACACAGTAAATTAAGATGGCCTGAGTGACACAGAGGAATACAAAGCACTCCAGTGAATCACTACAGCAGCCCATGCCTCTCAGCATTGCTTACACCAGACAAATAAGTATCTCAACATCTCTCATAAGCAATATCCTGGACTGGGGCCTTAAGCACAGCCCTAACAGTTGGTACCAACTATTGTGATAGCTGGAATGAGCCAAGGAAAGCAGGAACCTGGCTTAAAACCAAGTACAGGTTCCAAAGATTAAGATATTTCAGCTAATGAGGTGTAGCAGAGAGAACAAGAGAAAGATACAGAGGCAGCAGAAGAGAAAGAGGCAGTAGGATGGCAGTCTTTGCAGGAATTCACAGCAGGGCAAACCATGGAAGAGTCATTGTGTTCTATTGTAAAGGGCCACAGCAGGACCAGGCAGCAAAAGCAAAGCTGTCCTTTGTAACATTATTGACCTCCCTTCCATGAGGCAGCCTTTCTGCCAAGGTGCCTGCAGCTCTAACACCATAGTCCATTTGTGGGTCTTTTGCAAGTCATTACATCTTTATGATGTCCTGAGTTAAATAAAAAGTTTCACACTAAGAATAATCCCTTTTCTCTCGGGGATGAGATGACATAAAGCACAATTGGGTCCCACATCTCTTTGCATCAGTAGTGTTGCAACTTTTTTTTAAGTTGTTCTAAAGTATTTATGACTTTTATACCCTCCTCCTTTGCAAGAGGTAATTATCATCATAAGCAATCTCACTGCAGCGTCACTGATAGTCTGCATGACTTTTGACTCTTCTTAACAGTCCACACAAAATCAATTCCACAAGCACTCTGCAATTGAGCCATCCTTATCCAATGGTGTTTTCTCCTTTTGACAATTTCCAAAGATAAAATATAACCTCTGAGGTTGATACACACAGATTTCACCCCCCCATTTCAAAAGCAAATTGCTATTCAGAGCTACTGGAAAGTATCAGATTAAGAGGAGAGTGATGGATGATGCACTATAAAGCAGGTAACAGCATAAAACCTTTATGTCCTCTACCCTGCTTCCCCCCCCCAGCACAGTATGCAGTAATCCACAGCAGGTCTTTAAGTAGTTTGAGTTTTCTACTGGCTCTCAGTGCTTTTTACAGTATTTCTGCAACAGAAGACAAGCACAACTTCAGGGTCTAGGTAAGCAGAAGAAACATAATATTACAGAGCAATTGAAGTGGGAAGGACCTCTGCAGGTCATCTGGTACAACCCTTGACTCAAAGCAAGGACAACTTCAAAGTTACATTAGATAAGCGGATGATAGTGATTATTTAGGACCCCTGGGGTCTGTCTGTATAAAACCAGTTCAAGCTGGCTTGCTTTATTTTGCCTTTAGCCTTGCTCAAGTCAGACTACCTCTTTATCCCAGAGGACTACATCTCTCTAAGCTGAAGACAATTTCAAAAGAGCACCATTTATTTCATTTCCTAAAGGACTCCAAGTTTAGACAATCCTTTCAAAGAAAAAACAAAAAACAAGCCACAAACAACCCTGCAAAAAGGCAGCAAAAGGAGGAAGACTTCCTAAGCCAAAGCCAGCAGGCAAAATCAAACTAGAACCAAGACTTCATACAGCTCCTCCCCATTTGCCAGCAGCCGAGCACACATCCTTCTCTCCCAGCAACACCCAGCTCCACAAAAACACCAGTATCCCATCAGAGAGAGCCTTTCCACTGAGCAGCAAACTTTCCAGGCTAACAAAGACTATTATTGTGCTTTACCTGGCTGTAGTTTTTGATCTTCACCAGCTCAGGGCAGAGTGGAACCAGGCACTCCCAGGTGAAAAGATCTGCAGCCAACTGCAAAGCTCCCCTCTACAGCTGGCAGGGCTTAGTGCCTCCCCCTTTATAGGAAACAGGCTAATCTAATTAGCACCTGAAAACAGCAGAAATGAGGTCACTTGCTTCCTGTGTAAAGCTTAATTTTGTATAATTTATTTTTACATTTTCTAATTGAATGAATATTAATTAACTGGAGTTTAATGCAGAAGATGAAGACATTAAACTCTCATTAACAAACACTGAATCCTATTCATCCCCAAACATTTCACATCTGCAGCATTAAGTTATCAAAGAAAAAAAAAACCTGCTATGATTTCTGCCTTTTTCTGGTAGGAAAAGTGAGGCAATGAATCTGCTTTATCAGCTAATTATCTGCAGGGTGACACACGGCTCTGGAAGCCCCCGGCGATGGGCCAGGGTTGGGGTGAGGAACTGGCACACAAAAGCCACGTCCTTTCCTTGTGTACAGCAGCATCAGGAGGCTCTGAACGACCTGGAGCACGAGAGCTCAAGAGCAAATAGGAAGCAAAGCTGGGCAATGTGTGGCAGTGCATGGAACTCACTGAAGTGGCTACCAGGGTTGATGAGTATAGTGATGTTCCAGAACTGGTGTAAATATGGACGGTCTCTGCCAAAAGACCTCACTGAGAAAAGGAGACCTTTCTGCTTAGTCAGTGTTATTCAAACATGAGGCTTTATTTGTTATGGCCTCCAATATCTGTTAAGGATTCCACTCCCTCCGATGTCTTGGAACTGCAACCCCCTTAGTGGATCATCCATTTGTAGGCAGAGGGATATTCCTCCTCCAGCAGGAGATGGATGAAGAGGGGCAGAAACTCTTTTCCCACTTGCATAAGGTTCCCTCACCAGTTCAATCAGCTGCAGCTCAAGGAGGGATTCTGGCCAGTCTAGGAGGGATTCTGGCCAGTCCAGGAGGGATTCTGGCCAGTCCAGGTAGAGATGCTGAACAGAGAGGTGAGGAACGAGGCCAGGCTGTTAGCAGAGACTCCCACTGCTCCTTCAGCAGTCACCCTAGTTTCCCCGTGAAGGAAGATGTGTCAGAGTCTTCACTGGTTCAATTTATTTAAATATGAACACTGGGAGATGTCACTCTGCTTCAGAAAATGGAGCAGAGCTGGAATGTACTAAAAGTGTCCCAAAAAGTTATTCAGTGATTTTAAAGTGTTGCTTTCTTGTCATGTCATTTATAATTTAATTAGTGGCAGGTTGTCAAGCCATAACTATAATCTATAGATTTATGCACTGGAGAAAAATAGCTACCTCATTCTTAAAGCAGCAGAGTTTGCTCTCCCTGAGCTTGCTGCTGGTGGAGTTGCCATCTGCTGATAGTTCCCTGGAATGTCACCTGTTCCTTTAAGTATATTTATATAAATGAAACAGAACATCTTAAACACTATTAAAAATATTACTATCCTATTATTTATTTCAGCACGTTTTACATTTCAATAGCTTTTTCATTTTCCCAGGAAAAATTGTTCCTGAACGTGTGGTAGCCATCACTCACCATAAGGACTGAAAATAACCAAAGTGAAACCTGAGTTCATATCTGAGAGTAAACATTACACTGGAAGTGGCAACAATAGTCAACCATAGCTTGTGAACATCGAGAGGTTAAGTCTGAGAACCAAAACCGGAGGTCACAGAGGAGAAAAAGCTCAGAGACAAAACAACTAAGGTGGTGAAGTCTGTTTCATATCAACAGGAATTCAATAAACTAGAGGAGAGGCAAGGTGAGAAAATCTAGAAATCTGGTAGCAAAGAAAACAAAGAAAGACCAACCACAATGCCCTGCAAACATCCCTCAGCCGAAGCTGAAAATTGAGCTGTTGATAACAAATAGAAACTAGCACCCGAACAATAACCTGCTGTGACACCCAGGAACCTGAAAATGCAGGATTCCTCTACTGCGCTCCTTTGGAGAGGACAAAACAGGGCAGTGATTTAACCAGACTCCAGTTTTACTGCTGTATCTGTTGTCAAACCCAAACAGCTGAGAAATGGAACAAGTGAAATCTCACGGTGAGAGCAGTGAGGGCAGGGCAGGGATGTGGAGCTGGCTGGTGGTGGGATGGAAGCCAGACAGCTCCTAAAGCAGACTACACGGCATCTTTTTCTTCATGTGAACACACCCAGCAAGCCAAAGCAACTTCTAAACACCAGAGCTAAGTTTTATTTGAATCCAAGCTGGAATTTCTTGAAATGGAGTGAGACGGCTTAAAATAGGTTGGAGACAGGCTTCCTTAAGGCCAACGGAGCTTCTTCAGTTGCAGGTACCTCCACTCACACTGATCCTCCCCGAGAAGAGTCCCTGGAGCATCCAGGCCCCTCTCACCCATGGCAAGCTCCGTTGCCCTCATGTATGATATAGCTTTCACACAAAAAGAATTCAGATTAGCATCAAACTCGGAAAAAGTTAACTCTGCTTCTTCAAAATGAAACATTCTGACCAGCTGAAAACATTGTGGCTGTGACATTTCATTGAAAGGGATTTTTAAAACGACACCAAAGAACCTCATCTGTGCCTGAATATATTTCTTTTCCTCTAAAGGAAGTTTCCTATGAAACAAAACAACACCCAATGCCTGCCCAGTTCCCGCCCCCCCCCCCCTCCCCCCCCCCCCCCCGCCCCCCGGCGTGCGTCCTA
>WTSP01013265.1:135551-151466 GCA_025331215.1 Actenoides lindsayi | reverse complement strand
TTAAAAACGACCCAAAAAAACCCCTCCTGGCCCTAATTATTTTCTTTTCCCCCAAAGGGACTTTCCCTAGAAAAAAAAACACCCCCCAAGCCCCCCCCGTTCCCCCCCCCCCCCCCCCCCCCGTCTGTACTCAGCAGTGATTGTCCCCCACTTCTTGCAGTGATGCTGTCTGCTTGGTTTTAATGAAATATGAATAGCGCTGGCAATATAATCCCTGCTCCTAAAAATCACATCAAAGTGACTACACACTCAGGCTTGCCAGCTCCTGTGTAGATGCAAACACAGGCTATTGCTTGGGTGTGTCAGGATTTTACAGGACACCTCAAGGATGTTGCTGCTGAACTGAAAGGCAGCGAGGAAATAAAATAAGGATGTTCTCTGCTGTAGTTTCACAAAGGCAATTGTATGATTCAAGGACTCACTGAAGATCAGCTGCTATAAAAAAGACCTGCTAGAAAAAGCCAACTAAAATCCCATAGTTAAATGCTCAATTTGCAACCTACAAAGCTACCAGCCTGCTCTGGACTTCTGGTGATAAATGTGCAGGCTTACGATAAGGGATACGTGTTTGTAGTCTTCACGAGATAGGAGATCCTCCAAGAGCCAGTATCAGGTAGACTTACATTTTTGTAGACGGAAGCAAGGTGTTGAGAGCAGCCAGCAAAGGAGCCACCAAATCCCTCAGGACTGGTGCACAAAGATACATAACAAGTTTGCTGTGTGCAACCAAAGGATCATAGAATCAGGGAATCATTTCGCTTGGAAAAGACCCTTAAGATCACTAAGTCCAACCATTAACTTAATGCTGCCAAGCCCACTGCCAAACCGTGTCCTTCAGCACCTCATCTACAGGTCTTTTAAATACCTCCAGGGCTGGGGACTCCCCCACTGCCCTGGGCATCTGGTTCCACTGCTTAACAATCCTTTCGGTGAAGCTTTTCCTGATGCACAGCTCTGCTCTGGTGATGGGCGGGGAGGGATACATCACCTCTGGGTTAGGGTAGGCTTGAGCTGTGCTGGGGATGGGACTAGGGCTGGAGAGGGATTAAACAGGAGACTTAAACAGTGAAATGAGATTATTGCTGCTAAGCACCATGGTTTAGCACTCCCGTGTGCTCTGGAATGGTTTGCACGACTACAAATGAGTGCAAGGTTGGGGCAGGACAATCCTGTTCTGGTTGTAGGCCCTGCTGGTGTAAATAACCGTGCAATGTGATGGGCAACTGAGCATCTGAGCCACCAGGTCTGTGTTTTTTTCAGGTAAGTCAGAAGACATTTTCAGAAATGGCTGATGGGAACCAAACTCCAGTTCTGTTTGAGAGGCTAATGGGTGATCACTCCAGCAAGCTCACAGGAGGGCTGGTGTCAACCTTCAGGGCACATTTTAAAGGAGGAGAAAGAGCAGGAAGATTCCCTGGAGGCGACAGGAATAACAAGGGTTGGAAGGTGGTTGACAAAGCCTGTGAAAGAAGAATTGAGGGGACAGGAGGAGTCACACGGCCAGAGCAGAATCCAACAGAGAGTTTTGCTGGGTGCAAATCCCCGCTGCTCTTCCCGTTACTCATACCCAACCTCCCCACTGCTCAGGGCAGCCCAGGGTAGGTCAGGTGGCATGGCAGGGGGTGGACCTGCATTACAGAAAATGGTGGCCAGTATTTCTGCAGGAAGAAGGGTATTTTTGCTCTCCTGGAAGAAGCAAAGCAGGTTTGCAGTCGGTAAAAACAGGCCTGAAAGAAACCCAGTTGCTATGTGTGAACTGGTCTTCACAGGCAAAAGGTGTGATCAACAAAGGAGAAAGCTGCTGTAAGTGTGGTAGTGATCACCTGCCATGCGGATGGAAACCAGCCAAACTGAAGCACAGAGACACTTGGCAGGTGTGTCTGGAGGTGGCCAGGGGATGAACACAAGACCGTGATAACATGCCAGTTGATGGATGTGAGCATGACATGGTACCTGGTGTCAGTGCTGCACCAAATGTGGAATTATTGTAAGAGAAGGAAAGAGAATTTTTTATGGGGAGTATAATTCTTGGGGAAATTTTTTGGGGGGGCCTCTTCTTTTTAAAGGCAAATCCAACATGTGATTTTTTGAAACTAGAGCTTAATAAAGTTCTTCTGCATTTGAGGTTTCAAAAGATGAAAAGCATTTCTGAAAATCAAAATGCAGTACAAAAAACAGAGCAAAAAATGGTTTCGTGTTTTCACAGTAAACTTTTTTAGCAGGAGGAGGGTGAATTTTGAAAAGTTTTCAACCATCTCTGCCAATAAAATGAAATATTAAAAAAAAAAATAATTACAGCACATCTGTTAATCATGACACCTTGAATGTTTTCTTATCTCATTTTGTTTTTATGTTACATCTCCTTTCCTCTAAATTTCATCTGCTTTTTCTGCCTTGGTTGTAAACTCTTCACAGCAGGGACTGTTTCCTTATAATGCATTTGTCCAGCACCTCACATGTTGTGAACACTAATGCGATGTGAATAATATATGGCACTCCTCTCTGGAGCAAAAGATAAAACTCAGAAGCAAAAGCAGATGATGATGGCTTTGTGACAGTGAAGCACAAATTCAAGACAAACCTCTCTGCAGCATGAGGTCTCCATTGTGGCTCATGAAAGTAAATGCCAAATGGTCTTACTGTAACATAGATGATCTCTAAATCATTTCAGGCAATGCAATTGCTACACATAATGCTCCTAAAAAACACAACAACCCAAACTCTTCTCCAGCTGAAAGTGTAGCGCAAAGTTTTATTTGAGTCACCTCCTGCCAAGAATAGCACAGAGCTCCCTGCACGCAACATCTGCTCGCATAGAGCGCGAGTAAAAACATCTGGCAACAGTAACTCACCCCTCCACCTGCTTTACCTATGCTAATTCTCCAAAGAGGTGGAAATGACATGGCTTTTACAGGAATGCCTCAGCGGTTGGAAATAATGGTGGAGAAAGTATTTTCTCAAAGGCACCACATTCTGAAGAAACCCACGGCTTTCAAGGAAACCTTCACTCCTGTGGGTTTTTCTCTGTTACTGTCTCATACCCGGATACTTTTCCACTTCTCATCATGGTTGCTCTTGTATGAAGTGCCCTCCATCATTAGCAACAAGTCTAGGTCCCAAAAACGCTGTCATAATGTAAGAGAGCGAAGTGCCTTCACATCTCAGAAGAGATATCGCTTCATCTTCCTCTGCCTAGAAAGCAGTCTTGCTTCTGCTCCTAGTAAATTCACATCTTGCTTTCCGGCTTATTGCTTCATGTTTAAAATGGGACGCAGACGAGACAGACTCAAAACTGCTGTAGAAGACTTTGTTACAAAAGGCAATGACAGCTGTAGACATGATAGCATTTTTAACAAAAGATGGTGGAGGAAACAGATCTCCTAACGCAGCAGTGAGAGCTATCATTTAGCAGGGATATATGAGTCAAGAAACCTCCTATTTGTCCTGTTGTCTAATTCTGGAAGAAAACAGATGACAACCATTCTCGAATCAGTGTTTGGAAATATGCAACAAAAGGAAAAAGTTTTATTAACACTGGAAATGTACTCTTAGCTTGGATTTCCTTTTCAACACCCAGCTTGTTCATCTCACAGCTCAATGAACTGTTAACATCACATATTTCTTCTGTTCCAGCAGCAAGTCCAGTTACTTTGGTTTCCGCTAACTGCAGACAGATGAGATTCAGCCTTCCCAGGGAGACAGGGAGAGGGGGAGAGCAACACAGAGTGGGAGGAAAGGGATGAGAGACACTAGGTCTCAACAGATAACTAGCAACCTTGACGAGCCGCAAGTTGGACTTTGAGATATTCTTGAGCTGAATGCTGCTGCTTTTCTATTCTTTGTGCATAACATGCATCTGACTTTCTGCATTAATGTGTTTTTAAACGGAGCCAATCCCTTAGCATTCAATAAGGTTGGAGAGCATCTGCTAAGTAGCTAAATATTGGAATACTGGTGTGTGTTTCGTATTCTGAACCAGACATATTCCCCTGTCCAGGAAATGTCCTTGACCAGTTGTGCAGAAGTACAATGGGCAACCACTTTCCGTAATAAAAATGTCAGATTCCCCAAGTTAAAAGGAAGTCAATATTCTGTGAATAAACAGTAAGTTACAATGGTAAATTACAACTGTAAAAAACAAGTTCACATTTTAAGTAAAGGAAGGATGCAAGGGCAGACACTGGCGTGACAATGACAAATAATTTCCAAATAATTCTATTTTGCTTTTATCCTCCATCGTTTGCCACAACGTCCTTTTTGTATGTGTATTTGAGCAATGAGAACATGGAGAAATTAGATAACTCACCCATGCATGCAGTCAAGTAGAGAAGGGAAAAGCAGGTGTCTTGAAGGGAGGCCTTGTGCCTCTTTCATATCTACTTCTTGCCTGAGATGGTTCCAATAGCACCAGACCTGGTGGAAATCCACTTATCTCCAGGGATGCCGGTTGTGGATTCTGTGTCTGGTTTCATTTCTTAGGCAGAAAGAAAATCTGAGGAGCAGAAGAGAAAAAGCAGTAAGAGTCTGGGCTCCTTTCTTCTAGCAATAATGTAGATTTTTCAGTACAAACTTAAATCAGTTTAACAAGAAATGCTTGTTGGACACAAACGTGTCATAAATACAGAAGATTTGAGTTGACCTTGAAGAGGTTTTGCGGGCGAAGCCAGTCTCTGTCTCTAATCCTTTCTTCTAACCCTCTTTGATTTCCTGTTAAAAATTCCATCCTGTGCACCCTAATCTGGTGGAGTTACGTATGTGAAAATATGAATGAACTTTTATTTTCAAATAGTAATTCCAGTTGTGACCCAATGAACTTTCTTCTCATTGCCAACGCTGTCTGCCTTTTACTTTTGGAGAACAATCCCATGGTTTTTATGTCACTAAGCTGGGAAAGAGACAGCTAATGTTCTATTTTTGATCACTGAATTGAAAGGAAATGCTGTTAACATCCTACCCCCCTGTTACAGTGACATTTGCCTGCAGTTTCATGCGGAAGATGGAATTCAGCATCATGTGGGAATTGCAAAAGATAATATTTTTTTCTAAACATTAGTTCCTCACACATTTCCCCAAGGAAGAGAGAGAGAAAGGAGGAGACACTTAGCATTCAGGAGTGAAAAAAAAAAAAAGATGAAATCTAATGAATTCTTTTTCCTCTTGGGGATCAGAGAACAGTTCAACATCCCTGCTTAAGGACAGGAGAAAGATGGCCACGTGCGATGCCGTAGCCGTTTGTGCTGCCCTTCTAACACAGAAGTGTTTCACACGCTGGAGGATAATCAAGAGAACAACACCACTGCCAGCAGGCAAGAGGTTTGGACTTGTCACCTTCCTTGGCTACATGCAGTTAGGTCTCAGTAAAGATGACTTGCTAAAAATCTAACTAACGTATCAAGGCTCATTGGGTTTCACTAAGCTCCTACCTCTGTAATCACCATTTACGAAATTAGAACAGGGGGAAAATGAGCCACTTCATCTCTGTGTCATATAATGAACTTTTTCTGTGTGTACCAGCGAGGGTGATTGCCGCTAGGTATAATTATTATAATAAAGATCGGTAAAAACTCAAGTTAGGAAGGAATTGGAGTTATTGAGCCCACCAGTGCAATTCAAATGGAACCGCTCCCCGTATCTCGCACAGATGAATTCAATCCGCTGATCTCACCCACTGTAACAGCCCATGAAAACCAAAGCGATGATCCTGTCCAATGTTTGCTCATCTGTCTAATGTAATTCAGATTGTTGATTCTATTTGCTATGAAATCCACTGATTCGATGTAATCAAATCAATTAATCCTATCAACTCCAGACCAATCCATGAGTACAATCTAGTACATCTGACCGTGATCAGCTGGCAGACAGAGAACAAGGCAGGCATAAAGATGAATAATAAAGATCAATAGTTTTATAAGTTACATCTACAGTGCAGGAAGTGTCTTGCAAGCAACTGTAAGAAGCAAGGAGGCTGATATTCAGCCCATATACATTTTGCAAAGTCAGCAAAGTTAGACTGATCTGTACAATATTTATGTTGGCTGGAGGTACCTATTCCCAGGTTTTTAGAGCGTGTCTGGTTAGGGTGGTTCAACACGGCCTTTGGCTTAAATTTTGAAAATGCTACTTAGATGGTCTGTCAAAGGCTTTGAGATGCACGTATGAAAAGCACCATGTAAAGTTTCTATTATCAAAGACCTCTTGCCCTTTAATGCTGATGAACATTTTCCTCCTCAGCATAATAGGAAATCTTCGGGAAGTGTTTCTATTTGAGAATGGAACACTTCACAGATGAAGAAAAAAAACATTATTTTCGACAGAGTTAAGGAGTTCTTTAGAACAGATTGTTTGCTTTTTTTTCCCTAATTGAGGAGAGGAAGGCAATCACAGTTAAACAGGAGATCTACCACTTCTCTGCCCACTGCTTCCTGGACAGACAAGTCTCTTAAAGACAAGCACCATAAACAATCTAAAAAAAAATCATAGAGGAGACTTTTAAAGGTGGCAAGGTCAGGTAGGTGTACTTTTCTTATCACAAAATGATCTGACATCTCCACATACTCCTTAAAAAAACATCTTCTTATATAAAACAGATAGTCCATGTAAGAAAAACAAGATACAGAAGAAAACAGAAAGGCCATGGTAGAAAACAGTCCCAATTCCATTAAAGGCCTGTTCTCTTGCCCCTTTTGGAGTGTCTTTCCTTTAAGTCTGTAATTAATAGCATTATGTGCTAATAAAAGATCAAGAAAGTGGCAGCTGTACTCCAGCCTCTAATCCACTCAGAAAGTATTGATGCTGCTGCCCCTGGTATTCCATCTGTTTCTCTAATGTTTGTTCCATGCCGCATTGCTGGAGATATTTGAGGCAAACATCTAAGATAACCCACAAGAATACAGGAAAAAGGCACTGCAGCCCTGTGTGATGCAGGAGAGCGGGCCAGCTACGTGGTTCTGTGGTCATCTGAACAGTAGCACTGGGATTTCCTGCAAGCACAGTCCAGATGAGAACCTCCTGAAGGACACAAAAGATGGTGAAAGCTCCACGATTCCAATTTTCTCTCACCCGTTTGCAGTGGCTCCATTGAGTAACCCGAGTCTTGACAGAACTACTGTTGTTTTCTTTAAGACTCCTAACAAACACTGTCCTTCAGGTCCTTCACGTGTCCTTCAGTTTTCTGTTTGCCCATGTGGACAGGCAGCCTTTTTGCTTGTGTTTTTTTAATTATGTTTCATAATAAGTTCAAGGAATTAGGCATTCTGGCCTTGATGGGAAGAGTGGCTCAGCCTCATTGTTGCAAATTGTTGTGAATTAGGTTGCTACCAATGCTAATTGTCTTTTCCTTGCTTCACTGACTCTTTAAATAAATTGCCCTCCTCCCTGGTCAGTTTTTTCCTCGCACCTCTGAGAAATTTGCACCTCAACTCTTATCAGTCTCCTTCCACCCAACCAATGTAAAGTACATCGTGGCCACTAAATCCAATTAATCCCCTCAGCACTCCCCAGCGAATGAAATTAGTTCTATTTTACAGATGGGCAGCCAGGGGTGCAGGCAGCTTTCCCAGCGAGGTCTGCACTATCTCTCCTCTGCTGAAAACCTGACTGTGCCTCATCTTCAGAGGTACCGAGCACCTTCGGCTGCAGCGAAAGTCAGGGTGAGGAACGGAACTGGAGCACCATGGAAACAACAAGTGTTTCGCTTACACCCAACACCGCTCTGAGCTCGAGTGCCTGGTTCTGTTTCGTCTTCTGGGAGGGCTGATGGGATGCATTCATATCCCATCTGCAAACACACAGTAAAAAACCCTCACCTGCAAGGGCTGGCTCATAAAATTAAACATTTATCTGGTTTATCTATCACTCCATTTTTATAATAATGTTACTCTATCATTTTCTACAGGACTGCACATCCCTTGCAAGATGATTGGAAAATGAAGTGTTGAGCTTTCATTCAAACAATAGGCTTTGCTAGTTTTGGATCCTCGGTATTGGATGCCATAGCTGTTTGCAAATGAGCTAAAGGATTTATTTTTTTTTCCCTTAAAAAATCAAAGGTAGTTCCCATGAACTTGCAGACAACTTTCTCGGCTTCTATGTCTGGAGTATATTCAAGTTTGATTTTTAAAAACTCTCCCAAGCGATTAGAAGCCATTGTGGGCTAATCAACCAAGAAATTTAAACATAAAGTTTGCTGAAATCTCTCCTTAAAGTACAGCTAAAGCGTATTTCACTTTTATTGCTCTGAGATATTTACGTCTATTTTAAATGCAAAGAGCCAGATTCTTTGCTGGCACAAATCAGCGCGGTGTTACCGGCTTTATTACCACGCTACACAACTTGAGGGCTTGGCCCTCTATTTTATGGTCTGTCTTCTTTTATAACAATGGTCTCTGTTTTGCACAAATCTTCCAGTGGATGAAAGGCATGGTGGATGGCTTAATACATCCCATGAACTACCCAGTGAGGTTTTCAGATCCCCTGGGTATGTTGTTATGTTATGATTACTTTTATGTTTGGAAAGCTAAGTGAACCAAGCGCGTGAAGTCCGGCAAGAAGGGACCTTGGCTTTTGAGATATTTAACCTACTGGAACTCACTCCAGTCTCACCGAATCAAATCCGAGTTTCTAATGGGTAAATGCTTGCAGTGTACAGAACAGCTTCTGTTGTGCAGCATGCCAAAAAAAAAAAAGAAAAAGAAAAAGGTGCTTTTGAGACACTTTTGACAGCTTTTCTTTAAACAAGGAATGCTCTATATCATCCAGTACAGTTTCTACTGCAACCATACAATTATATGGGAGTGTTTGTGTGTGGAAATAGGGCTACGCAGCAAAACTGGCAAAAGAATTTGACTAGGCTTGTGAAAGGTGGCAAAGCATTGGCACAGTTAATGCATTCCCCATCTCGTGCGCTTTATTAGCCTTAGTCAGAAACAAGGCGGGGGGGGGGAAGAAAAAAAGCAGGAATGGAATGGAGGAGTGAGAGTGCCTTTATGTTCCCCACTGTCCTATGTATAGGTTCAGGAAATCACTGTGAAGTGCCTGTGCTCCAGCTGGCTGTGCTTGCAGCAGTGCTCAGGGCTGTCAGGAGCACCGCGGCACGCAGTGTTGTCAGGCTTTAAAGAGGCTTTATTTAAGTTGTTCACTCATTGCATGATACCCCACTAACCTATGGAGATTTTACAGGACTTCAAGGCATGCATAATTTATCTGTAGCCAAAAAGCAAAGAGAACAGCAAGAGGATGGGGATGACAGTTCTTTTATGGAATTAGCATGGATTTGTTCAGTGGTTATTGAAACATCTCGTAGATTCTTGATCTTGGCTAGGTGCTTGGCTACAGGCACATGGGATACGGGAAAACAGGGCTGTACATGTTACAATCCACAAAACAGTTTCTGGTATTTGGAAACTAAATCCTATCGTTCAAAAGGGCAAAAGCCACAAACCCTTCAATTTACCTGACAAAGATAAGCAGATGAGACCAAGGGAATCAGCACACTTTTAGGTTTCTGCCACAAAAGGAGGGAATCAGTTATTTCTTTTGTTTCAAAAGGGGTAATTCTCATATTTTAAGTTAAACCTGCAATTAAATATTTTACTGGCCTGACCTTTGCTTTCCATTGCCCCAGACAGACAGTCCTCACTGCTCTGTTATTAGGAACAACATACAATTTAAAGAGCAAACAGGATCAGAAAAATAGAGCAGTGTGTTCAGAAGAGTGTGGTCACAAGCACCACCACCTTTGGCACATAATGTGAACTTCGGTGTGAGAACAGCCTTCTGATGAAGCACCAACCACAGAGCATTGGCTGCCTTAACATCAAGTCATGTTGGTGTGGGTTCCCCGAAGCAACAAGTGGTGGAGCTCATGGAGAAGTGACAGCGAGACAACTGGGGGTGGATTACAACTGTGAACAGCAAGGGCTTTTCATTCTTTTCATCTTGCCAGACATGCTGTCCCTATTAAAAGCTAATGTTTGAAAATCATCTGTTTCCCTTAACCTCCATTTGTATTCAGCGGATGGAGCGGTAAATGTACCTCGTGCAGTGGCTGTGAGGGATGAACTCCTACTGGCTTGGGCAGTAAGAAGTCCGTGTGCTAATCGCTTACAAGCCACCCGCAATCCAATGCATTCATTTAAATAGGATTCGTTGTCCTCTCTCTTCAAGTGCTCTGCATCTCAGGCTATCTCCTTGATAATCCTTTTTAGATTAGTGTCAGAGCCCCAGATGAAATCCTTGCTCATTCTCTTGCCATGTTTACCAGGCTGATTTCCAACACTGTTTCATATGGATTAGGCAGAGCAACTTAGTGCTCATATGTTTTTCAGTGCATCTCAGTACCTCATGAAATTACATTATAGATTCATTGTATAAATAGAAGACTGAACACAATTACAGTCAAAAACCCCCAAAGCGAAGGACTAGAATCTGAAACTAGATGTGACCAGATCTTGCTGTGTGCAAATATCTCATAATAAATTGGTCACAGACTTTTTTATTTAATCTGTTTTCTAAATTTCCTATTTTTTATTTTTTTTTTTTTTTTTGCATAGAAAAATAACCTTTCTTCACACTTTGGCAGAAAGGCAAAGGAAGGCAGGTGCACATTGCCATAATTGCCAGGTCAAATCCAGGATCTCAGTGGTTCAACTCAACTAGGAAAAGCAAGCTGCATAAAGGGTGTTTAAAGATAATTTTCTGTTGCTTTTCAAGGTCATTTCAAGGCATTTTAATCATGGATATTATCACCACTTCCCTCATAGAAAAACAGAAAAATTGGGTTGAAAGGGACCTCTGGAGATCACCTCATCCAAGCCCCAGCTCAAAGCAGGGCCGGTTTTGACGTCAGATCCATTCACAGGAGGATTAAATGGACCAACATGCTGTATGGCACTGGGAGAATCATCACTGAAGAGAGCCACTGAGACTCTCACCGCTCCGAAATACAGAGGTTTGCAAAGGAAATTAATAATACTGGGGTCTGCCTGCTTGAGGACACAGGAGGTCACACTACTGGTGGAGAGCTGGGGTTTATGTAAATGCTGGACTGTGCTGACAGACCCAGACTTTTAAATGACTAATTGATAATTGAGATTTCATTGCTGAAAATCATTGTGCTTCCAGTTGTTGCTGGAAACACAGGCCTTTCCTGTTGATGAATATGGCTCCCTGAGTGGAGATTAGCAGAGACAGCTATCATTGGGCCTGTAGGTGAATGGATTACCCTTGATTTAATAAGAAGTAACAGGCCATTATTCCTAAAGCTACAGGATGGAAAATGACATCTGGATTCTCGATGTAAACATTATTCATCATGTTGGATGCTTTGCTATTCTTGCCAGTACACTATGCTCTGACGAGGCTGTTATTTCTAGGGCAAATGAATGGTGAGTACAGCGTGGATTTATTCAGACTTATCCGTTACATCTAAGCTCGTGTGCTGCTCCATACAGCTGTGTATTGGCCCAGTCAAGAGCTATCCATTGCTGGTTCTCTGCCTGGGGGTGATGGGCCAGATCCTCAGCTGGTGTCAGATGGCCCCAGTCCATTGATGCCAATGTAGCTGTGCAGATCTACAGGAGCAGAGTTTTCACATCATATACTGGCTTCTTGTGAGAAGTCTGGAGAGGCAGGAATTGCAAATCCCCATCAAGAAATATTAGGATCAAAAGCAAAACAAGAAGAAGAAGGAGAGAAGGTGCCAAGCTAGAGTTCAGTGTCAGGGATGTGATGAGCAAGGACTAAATTACTTTTGCTAATGCATACAAGGGGTTTTCAGGTTCATGTCACACCTCTGCTTTTTGGGAGAAAAAAGCTGGAAGGTACATCTGTAAATCCCATCAGTGTTTGTTTACACTGAACCCCCAGTGAACCTATTGTGCTGAATGTTTTGAGTTATTTCTCTACAGCCTAGCAGCTGAGAAGCCTCAAGATGGTAGATCACAATATATGGCATTTTCAGCACATATTTCTGACCTTACATGATGGTAAATTAAATTGGGGTAAACCCTTTCACTTCTACGGGAGTTGAAAGACTTCAGGATATGTCTAAACTAGGGTGCTCCAAGAAATCACAAATGAGCAACAGAGCTGGTTGATTTTTCTGTTCTGTCACTAAAAAAAAAAATCTTTATGAAAATTGAATTGTTGAGTTGCTGTTACAAGCAATTTTATTCTTACTTTCCTCACTAACATGCAAAAAAAGTAAATGAAACATTAACTTGATACAGTTATTTCTCCTCTTATGAGTGGGAAATTCAGGAAGAGAGAAGAAGGGATAAAGGAAAGAAAAACAGACAGACAACAGCTGCAAAACTGGAAGTGAAAATATTTTGCAGGAATTTTCCAACAAGTTAAAAGTATTTTGCAAAGAAAACTAAAATGTTCTACATCTTTTCAGTGGCAATTTTTCAAGAGCACAGAGAAAATGTTTGAAGCTGAACCTATTACGAAATGAAATGCTGAAAAGGATCCTGAAGGTTATATTCTACAGGAATATCTACTTACACACTGGTAAACCCCACCAGAACCAGCTAAATCGGTCACTGTATTAAAATTTGGGTTGTGCTGAGCTAACTTCTGTGTTTGCTGGAGGTTTGTGTGTTCAGGCTTTAGTGCTGCTGAGAATCGAGGTGTTGATAGAAGATCTCTATCCATGCCTCCCTCGTTGTCTCAGCAGATGAGATGCGCTGAGTGACTGATTTCTTGGATATAATTTCCCACCAGCTCTGCCAATAAGGGTAGATCAGAAATTACAGGTGGCTTTTGTAGCGGTGTGTGCAGCGAGTGTGCTCTGCATATTAGACCACTGCAATTCCAGATAAAGGCCGCAAATGTTTCCATCACACACAAACACCTCCTTGAACACCGAAATGCCACCAGACTGCAATCATTTATAACAGCACGAGCAGCTTCTTCACACACAACCCCCTCCCCAAGTATAACTGTCAGTGTGTAGTAATGAATTCATTGATTTTACCATTTTTTATCAAAACAGTCATTTCAGAGATAAATGCCCTTCATTTGCAGTTATTAAATCTGCCACGTCTAGGACAGCTGTTGGAATAATCGTTCAGTGTGGACAGAAAAATAAAATATCCATGTTCTTCCCTTTTCTGGGACTGTTAATTAGAGGCCAGGTGGTCTGATGCTGGAACGACCTACTGAGTCATTTTGGAGTCATGGACCGTGCTGCAAGCCCTTTTCTCCTACTTTTGGATGTGAGTAAATGGGGAAAACTCTGCAATTCCAAGCAAGGAGCAAAGCCAGGCCCTTCCCCCCTGGCTGCTCTTGCCTGTTCCCTTTTTAATTTGCTGGGTATCAGTTTCCATTTGAAGGTTTCCTATTAGATCCAGGGAGATGGGCAGCCAGGAGGTCATGGGCTGAAGCTGGAGCACTGTGGGTGCCTGTTTTCAGTGCAGGCACCATGGGGCAGAAGGACACGGTGCTGCTGTGCCACTTCCTGTCATTCAACTCCAGCACTTGAGTTAGAACTACTGGTGGAGACTGGTCTTTCATGGTTGGCTCTGGAGACAGTCCCAGAGGAGGTACTTCTCTCTGAAACACCCTCCAGAGCACTTCTTCCCCGCTGTGGCTCTGTAGAGATGAGGACAGCTGGGTCCCCAGTTTAGACACCTCAGTGAGATGGGGTCAATCCAGACTCTGTTAGAACAAGTGAAATCATGTTCTTCACTACTTTTATTCATTCCAGTTCATCTCTTGCAAGAGCTACAGTTACCAGATGGGCTGAGGCAGACACTAACCTCCAACTGGTAGTGACTAAGCTCAAACTGACAGTGAAGTCTCACCCAACTGCAGGAGTGAGTCCCCATAATCACAGGGGTGGTCTGCCTAGTCTGCAGCTGCTTTGCTATGTGGTGTAGGCAGGAGGCTTAGCTTGTCAGGAAAATGTTTACTACCCTGAGGCTCAATTCATGCTTTCTGAAGTCCCTGGAAAGGTGACATTAGAACAGTGCCACATCTCCAGCAGGAAAAATGAAGACAGAGTAAGTTCATGGTGAGAAAAGAGCATTGAGATCAGCTGGTGTTCAGAAATGTCAGAGGTGTGGGAGGAGAAACTGTTTTGCTAGTGGATTTAATATCCAGGGTCTGAAAGTTAAGATCTTAAAACTCACCGAAGATAAGATAATGAGTTGCAATCAAGCGCAATCTCCTGGGACCGCAGAAAGAACAAGAACATTTTGGCCACAAGGCCAGAGCAGAGTGACAAAAGTCTGCTACAGACTTCAGGTTCAAATCCAGTTCATTTTGTCACCGTCTTAAAAAACTGCAAACAGGTACGAGCCCGTGGCCCTGCCGAGGGGCAGGAGTCCGGCCATAAGCTCCCTTCAGCTGGGGAGGGGCGAGCAGGAGAAAAGAGCTGCCCGAGGGTCAGCAGTGACACGTGCACAGTGACGGAGCGAAACGCCTCTTCTGAGCGAGACCCAGTTCCACGTTGTTAACCTCTTGCTGTTGTTGAACAGTTGGAAGCTGAATGTTGCAAATTAAAATTACTTCCTTGACTAGCCAGAACAATCCTTTGTCTCTTCAAGGCTCTGATCCTTCCCACTGGAGAGGCAGTGAGCTCTTTTTAATAAGGCTGGGAACACGACACAATGTGGTCCCTGAGCTAAGCGAATTGCTGCGGATGCTCTGAAGGCCCCGGTTCCCACAACGCTTCCATCTCTGCACAAGCTTCAGTTTGCAGCCACTCACCCAGAGCACTCATTCTACTGAGCTGGAAGGCTGGAAACAGTCAAAGGCTGAGACTTTGCCTCGTGCTGACCTCTGTAGAAGGGTGAATATATCCCAGAGAGAGAATCTCTCAATGCTGCTCGTTGCAAGCCTTTCTCTGCCTTTCAAGGCTATCAAGGCATTTGTGTCTCCCTTCCTCACCAGTGCAGCTCGCAAGCTGGAAGGCTTCTGTTCAATTTGGACCTGGTCTAGAGCTGGACCACATCCATTCCAGACCTGCAGTGAGGCAGTGGTACAGGCTGTTCTCGCTGCAGATGGAAATGGCTGTGAAGGCAGCTGCCAAGCCTGCTACTGAAATGAAAAGGCTGTTAAAAACAAACAGCAGTCTCCTCCCCAAAGGGCTCAACGGTGGCACAGGAGATAAGTCTGAGACCAATCCCATCAGCAAGGAACTGCAGGAGTATGAGATAGGAGCAGAAGACCATAACTAGCAACCTCAGTTGCTTTGGCTTTGTCGGAAAGGAGCAGGCATCCTCAATATACCTGTAAGCCACAGACCTTTCAGAGTAAGAGGGATCTTTCCAAGGTGAGGAGTCGGACCAAAAGCTATGCAAGGAAAGATGGGACAGAGACACTAGCAGAACAAGCAGAGTGAAACTGTGAATTGAGGTTCATTTCTCTGTGACTCCCTTCATGCTGGCCAACCTTTACAGTTTCTTCCTGTTACACCACAGAAACTTGTTGCACCAGCTTTAGGAAAGACCCGCTGAGGACCTGACCCTGCTCCACTGATGGAGCACAGTTAGTGCTTCCAGGAAGGCAAATGAAAAGACAGTCCCAGAGGTATCTGGGAATGGCAGACTTCAGGTGTTTTGTCTACTTATGGCCTTGTGTGTGGTTTTAGTCAAATCTTATCTCTGTGGTGCCATTTTTCCTTGTACCTTTCATCTGTCCTGTCTCCTTTGCTCATCAGTCCCAGACTGTCTCTTGCCATGTGCCTTTCATTGCTTTGGCTGGATCTCAGCTGTGACCAATGCCTGGACATCCCTCGGGAGCTTCACTCGCCCAAGACTGTTTCCCTTACTACATGGCTTCTGTGTGAAATACGTGGCCTGCGTTAAAAAAATGTGGGCTTCTCTCCAAATAAGTGTCCCTGCGAAGACAGCAAATCTGATTTTACAATTTGGCTTGGGGTCAGCACATCATTCCAAGGTCACTGCCCTT